>JAJOOR010002749.1:0-47414 GCA_036250505.1 Solanum acaule | reverse complement strand
AGAAGGGAAGCAGCGCCAAGCTGCTTTGAAGAAGATGACTTCCCCTTCTTTTTTCTATTTGCTTAGATGAGAAGAAGTCAGAGCAAAAGTCAAAACAAGAAGGACAAAGAAGTCTCTTCCACTCCTCTAGAGGATGAGGAAGTGATGGGGACGACGATGCTCGTTCAAGATAAGATGACGACTGGCTGACTTACCGAACGGACGGACACTTTGATCTTGATCGTGCAATCTAAGTCGCAATGAAGGACTATCGTCAATGCGGCTGGAGCCGCTAGATCCCACAGCAGCGATCTTCAAACTGATAAACCAACCTTTCACTTCTCATATGGGGAATCATCCACATGAGGACCAGAAGACGGCATTCTAAGGCTATATAGAGCCCTTATCCAAGAAATGAGCTATCTTGCTTAGCATACCTCACCCAAAGCTATTTGAAGTAAGGATCCCGTTGGCAAAATTGTAAGTACAAGAATAAAATATACGAACGGAGCCAAGTATAAAGGCCTCACAGACCATTCCCCCTTCCCCGCCCCCAAAATTAAATGAGACCAATTCTAACTTTTCTCCTCTATTAATTGCCACGTCATTTCACATTCTTCTTCGCTTGATCCCTTCTTGGCAAAATTATTCGAGACCAATTTAAAATTAAACTAAACCCCCAATATTAACTCTTCTCTGCAAAATTATTTGACACCAATTTAAAATTAAATTAAACCCCCCAATATAAGTCCCTCAATATAAGCCCCCCAATATTAACTCTTCTTCCTCCTTCTTCTTTTTCTTCTTCTACTTACCTTTTTTGTGGAATAGTAAGAGGATTTAGCGTTTGTGGAAGCTCTTTTCTAACGTGATAAAAGGAGGAGTTTGCACAAAAAAGATGAGCGTGAAAGGTAGCAACGGAAAAAATAATGGGTAAAAGCTTTGGAAAGAAAAATTTGAAGAGTAGAAAAGCCCTAAAAAGAATAAATGGGGGAGAAGATGACTCTTTAATTAGGTCAAAAATTAACATTTGTTATCTTTTTTTAAGCCGTATAATATATACTCTGGACAAAAAATGCCACATAGGATGACAAATCAAAAGACGAGTTTAAAATACTAAATTTCAATGGGTTCAGTTGACAAATGGTTAAGTAAAAGGATCCAAAATACAAACTCATACAAGTACAAGGGTCTATCAGATCATTTCGCCTTATAATAAATAGTACTCCCTCTATTTTATATTAACTTATTTTGTGAGATAATACACACTTATTAAGAAAAATATTTAAAAACATAATTTAAATCATAATTTTCATTGATATCCTGTATGAAATTGTAAATATAACTTTGTAAATAGTTAATTTATCTCCTAGAAAATATTAAGGGTGTGCAAAACCGAACCAATAAAAACGCTATTGATTATAGTGATTGGGTTGTTGGGTTAACAGATTTTTAATAGTTTTGTAAAAAAATATTATCGAATTATAGATTTGATTTTGATTTTTAATATTGGGTTATTGCTTAAACTGATAACCCATTAAGACGGTAATGATTTACTACTTTACCCCTACATAAATATTAAATATTAATATCAGTACCTTAGTGGCTACTACCTTTGTTCTGTACCCTTCAATTCACATTGTTGTCACAATTCTTTTATTTGTGTTGCACATGTATAGTTCTTTTAATGTTATTTACTACTATTTCTATTTTATGAGCACAAAGTTACATTATTATTTCATTGCACTAAGTTATTAAATAAATCATATATTTGTTTTATGAGACATTTTCTTACTAGTTAAACTAAAAACTGAACCCTTAAGAATCAAAAACCGACATATAGAAAACTAATAAAAATATCTTATTGATTTAGCATATTTAAAAATTGAAAATCAATAAATCGAACCGAACCGACCGATGCACATCCCTCGAAAATATAAACCTTCATTAAAGGAAAGGGCAAAAATGAAAAAAAAATTCAAACATCCATCTTGAATTTTGAAAAATTCAATTACTCCCTCCATTCCTATTTATATGTCATCATTGCTAAAAATAAATGGTTCTTAATATTTTTCATTTAACAAAATCAATGCATAAATGACACTATTCTTCCTATTTTACCCTTGAGAATTATTGACCTTGAATGTATGAACTTGACCAACATAAAAAACTAAATGATTAATTCATGTTCATTGGTCGATTTAATTAATCAAAATAAATTAATTTATGTTCATTTATTGAAAACTTGACTTCAAGAGAATACTAAATAAGGACACAAAGGTAAGCTTACATAGTTTCTTAAGGAACGTGAAATCTAAATAGTAACATATAAAATGTAACGAGGGAGTATTTTGAACAATGAAAAAAGCCCTAAAAATTCAACTAATATGGAATAGAGGGAGTACAATAAATCTAAATAATTAATAACTTAAAATTTTGATTGAAAATTTGGCTGACTCTCGAAATTTCACTAATGCAATATAAATCGGGACATATAGATACTATATATTAGTTGAAATTACATAAAATGCTCTATAAATCATAATAATTAACAACTTAAACTATTTTTGTAAAATATATTAAAACTTTGGTTAACTATCAAATATTCACAGGTGTCACATAAATTGAGACAGACAAAGCTACATATATTATTTAAAAATTACATTAAATATATTATACATTACATTATTTAACAATTTAAAATATTTCAAAATCAGACAAAAAATTAATTGACTTTTCTAATTTTATATGCATAAAATTCAGACAGATGAAATAACAAGCACGAACCCTTTATATCTAGTTTTTCAATCCATGGGAATGGACAAATTACCATGATTCCCATAAATATTATTGTATGGAATTGCTCGAAAAAGAATGGTCGAACTCATATGGTCATAGTATAAAATTACTTAATTATATTCCCATATGGCCAAAATAATATTGCTCGAAATATTGTTTGAATTTATCATAATATATTCAAGTATTGTATTTACTCAATTATGCATTTTAACTGGATTGTTAATCCCTAAATTTTTAAATCTTTATTTTAGAATTTTATGATGTGCATCATCATATTATTTTGCTTCTGCTATTTTATATAGATAAATAGGTAGATATAGGTATTAATAATAAAATTTATCAATATTTATAATTATTCTATTTTTTCTTCTAAAATATGATTCTTACTCAAGTATTACATATAATAAGCAATTATTGAAATTTCCAATATAAAAGTTAAATTATTATTGTTATGATTTTAGTTACGTGATTTCATTTATTATATATTTTTCAAGTGATAAGTTAAATGATTTTTTTTTCATTTTAAACATTTTCTATTTATCTTTAGAAGTAGGACGAGAAAGTAAATATGCTATTTGAAAATTTTGTGTAAATATTTTCTTAGTTGGCCTATATTAAAATTACTACTCCCTCTGTTTAAAAAAGAATGACTTACTTTTCTTTTTAATCTGTTTAAAAAAGAATGACCTCTTTCATATTTTGTGAACATTTTAATTTTAGTTTTCCACGTGGCATGTTTAAGGACACAAGATTAAATGGTCATTTTGTACATTTGACATAACTTTAATTTAGGACCACAAGATTCAAAAGTCTTCTTTATTTTTTTAAACTCCGTATCAAGTCAAACTAGACCACTCTTTTTTTAAACGAAGGGAACAATATTTAAAACTTCAATATCATTAAAATTTTACCTTATAAAAAATTGTACACTTTAATTATATGTTCATGATAAGAAAAATAAATAAAGGAAAGAATTGAAAATATTAAAAGTTTTAGATCTAAAAGTTTGCATGTTTAATTAACTTTTCTAAATATAGTTTGAAAATATTTTAATAACGACATTCAAACCTCAAAACACATCAAATACAGTAGATATCAACACATTATAGATAATCACAAAAATGATATGGTTCATAAGTGTCAAACAACAATCCAAGAGGGTCACATGATTATGTTGTGGTCTGACACACACACTCCTATGTTATTTG
This sequence comes from Solanum acaule, assembly GCA_036250505.1. NCBI lineage: Eukaryota > Viridiplantae > Streptophyta > Magnoliopsida > Solanales > Solanaceae > Solanum > Solanum acaule. The sequence continues at coordinate 43,428 of JAJOOR010002749.1, read as the reverse complement.
ATAACTTGAGAATCATTATTTATATTTGTTATTGATATATATGACTTCTAAAAAAGAAATTCTATTAATTATTATGTTCAAATAAATATAAACTGCATATTTAAGTAATTTTTAAAATCTAATTTGAAAATATTTTAATAACAACAGTCAAAACTCAAGAACATTAGACATGGTACGTCGATACATTATAAAAATTATATGGTTCATGAGACAGAAACCCAAGAGAATCACACAATAATGTTGAAATTTTGCATATTTATTAATTGTTATGTTTTAGAAAAATTAAATATTTAAATAATTAAGTGACGATACTATATATAGTTTACAGCTACTCAAGATTGTAATTCGTATGTAGTCTTGCGCTCCTATATTATGACAATTTGATAACTTGTAAATCATTACTTATAATCAACACCTGTTTTGAAACGAAGAAAGTAACATATTCCGAGATGTACTCGATCATGTAGGGAGCCAATGAGCAGGAAGAGAAGCAACATGCAAACCTAAAAGAAGAAGTGAGAAAGATGCTAGTGATGTCTCCTTCAAAATCTATACAAAAGCTTGAAGTGATCAACACAATCCAACGTCTTGGAGTAGATTATCATTTTGAACATGAGATCCAAGAATCATTGAGTTATCTCTCTGAAGGTTATGAAGAATGGATTGGTGAAGTTGATAATGCCAATAACCTTCATGTTGTTGCTCTAAGTTTTCGATTACTTAGGGTACAAGGTTACTATGTCTCGTGTGGTAAGTATCCTGCATCATATTTTAATTTAATTGAATTAGCTCATGAAAAATATTTAAAATACTTTTTTTATATGGTATATATAGTATATAGTTATAATATATATATATATTATATTTAAATAATTTATAAGAAAACAAACACACAAAAAAACATGGTAAGAGTTGAGTCGATTGAGATATGATTCATTATTTAGCCCATCTTGACTTAATCCATCTCAGTCCAAATAACGTTTTCGATTAGCTTAACCTATTTAAAATGTTGAATCAGATGCTTTTAGGAAGTTTACTGATGAACAAGGAAACTACAAGGAAGCATTGGTTAGGGATGTGCAAGGAATGTTGAGCTTGTATGAGGCAGCACAATTTAGAGTACATGATGAACAAATTCCGGATGAAGCAATGAATTTCACAACCACCCAATTGAAACTAATTTTGCCTAATTTGAATAATTCTCTTGCACAACAAGTAAGTAGTGCATTTAAGTTTTCAATCAGAGATGGTATAGTGAGATTAGAAGCATGGAAATACATATCAATTTACAAAGAAGATAAATCATGCAATCAAGTGTTACTAAACTTTGCCAAATTGGACTTCAACATCTTGCAAATGTTGCATAAAAAGGAGTTATGTGATATCACAAGGTAATTGACAACCTACTCATTCACCTATTATTCACTCTACTGAAAATAGAGGTTTTTCTCACTAAAAATTCACGAAAAATTTATGCTATGAAATATGATTTTTTTTCTCACTTAATCAGCTCACTGAAAAAATGTATTCTTAATTTTTCCGTATGAGAACACTACTATTTTTTCTTTTTTTATTGATTCAATCAAAATATCTATTGAATATTTTTCAATGAAAAAATTGTATTTTTTTAACAGTGACACATTAACTTAAAATATTGAACTTTAGTTTTCAAGTGAAATTTATTTGGAAACACAATTTTTACTTCCAAATATATACTTCATTACATCAATTTCCACCAAATATTATCCAAACGTCTACTAAATCAACACACAATTTGTTGGTCGAATTTGACATTTTAGGTGGTTGAAGGAATTGGAACTTGTGAAGGTTGTACCTTATGCAAGAGACAGAGTGGTTGAGTTATATTTTTGGTGTTTAGGCATATATTTTTAGCCTCAATATAGTGTTTCCAGGAAAATATTAACAAAAGTTTTATCCTTTTGTTCAATTATGGATGATACTTATGATACCTATGGGACACTTAATGAGCTTACTCTCCTCACAAATGCAATTGAAAGGTAATTTTTTTGATGATATTGATAACTATTTATCACTTTTATTTTATTTTCTTCGACGATGATACAAGCTTAAATGAAGAAGTGAGACTTGGGAAATAATTATTGATGTATTTCATTTATGTAGGTGGAATATTGATGCTTCAGAACAATTACCACCATTTATGAAGATTACCTACCATGCTCTTCTAGATGTTTACAATGAAATGGAGAAAGAGTTGACAAATGAAAATAAATCATTAATTTTTGTCAACTATTCCATAAATGAGGTAATAAAATTGTGAACGATTACTCACGTAGTGATTACTATTGGATTACTTCCTCCCAAGATAAAATAGATATACTTGTCATTAGAGTAGTGGTACATCAAATGCCAACTATTTAACACAACTTAAAGACGGAACAAATCACACAAAGACTTAAGAAAATGTGGAGAAAATTGATTGTTTGAAATGACACTTGTCCTCTAAATTTATAGCCAACAAAAAGTAGTGTTACTGTGCCTTATCGAAGTTGTCACAATTCATTCAATGTGAAAAAGTGCTATTCAAATTGCATCCTTTCTCCTGATGTGTTTTTGGGAAAAAACTTCATTTTTGTTATGATGTTTCAGATGAAAAAACTATTGAAAGCTTACTTCCAAGAGACAAAATGGTATCATGGGAAAATTGTGCCAAAGATGGAGCAGTATGTGAAGAATGGAGCTCTATCTAGCACTTACCAATTACTTGCAACTACTTTTTTGTTAGGCATGGGAGATGTAGCAACTAAAGATGCATTTGATTGGATAGCAACTGAACCTCCAATACTAGTTGCTTCCGGTATCATTGCAAGATTACTCAATGATCTTGTATCACATGAGGTATAGAGATTAAATTAAATTTTTCTTAGTGAAATTCTTGTAAATATATAGAAATATAAGGTTTTCCTCTCAATATACTAGCTAGTAAGTAGAAAAAATATTATTACACAAGTATAACTCATACCATTTAATATGAAGTAATTAACTTTGTTTGTTTATTTATATTGTGGGATGAAGATAGAACAGGAAAGAGGAGACGCAGCTTCTGGTATCGAATGTTACATGAATGAATATGGTGTCACAAAGGAAAAGGCACATATGGAGATAAGAAAAATAATAGCAAATTATTGGAAAGATTTGAATGAAGACTACCTCAAGCACATTGTTGTTGTACCAAGGGTTTTGCTCATGGTTATGCTCAATCTTACAAGGACAGCAGAATTTGTATATAAAGATGAAGATGCTTATAGTTTTTCCAATAATAACTTAAAAGACGTCATTTCTATGTTGTTAATTCATCCTATTATAACATGACAACTTCATAAACTTTTCTATGTAATGCATGTATGTTGTTTTCTATGTTGGTTTAGGTTCACTCCCTTCTTCTACAAAAATAAAAGTAAAGGCAAGATCTATGTAATGCATGTATTTTGTTTGCTTTTGTTGGAAATTAAATCTATGTAATGTATTCTGTTTGCTAGTATGATGTACAAATAAGGAGAGTGCAAATATGGTAGTTAGGGTCATGTTATAAAAGTATTTCTTCCCCACAATTATATCTGATATATAATATTTTCATCACAAATAGCTACTACTTTCACTACCTTGCTTTATTTGATTATTCCGTCTATAATATTAGTTTTTTTTATATCATACTAACCTTGAGATTTAGCATCAAGAATATTACTTTTTGACCGTTTTAATCTGTGTCTCCTTAAATCATAAAAACAAATTAAATTGCTATAGTGGATTATGAATTTAGGGATAAATAGTATGACATTTTAACATATAATCGACCCTTTGATAACTTGATTTGATTTGTTTTGCAAGAAAAATCATATCATGTATGAGGTTGAAAGAAACACATGCTATTGAATGCTTATAAGGGGTATGATGGTGTAATATATATGTCACCCTATCTTATCTTAAAGCCCAAAGGAGTGAATAATGCTAGCTACAATACCAAATGAATAGGCACTAAGCTTAGGACTTGGTATAAACCTTACCCGGTCCCATTGTCCGTAAGCTTCAACAAAATTTTCAATGTCATCCAGTAACGACCTGACCGGGTCGTTGTGAGTAGGTCAACGGTGAAATAAATTGGGCCATAAAAATTTTCGGATATATAGTGATTTATAATTTTTGGTGAAATTTCTAGGCTTTGTTTATATCTTTTAGTAGCCAAGACATTAAGGAATTCGCAGGGCTTCATGCAATCGAATTCAGGTGAGTAAAACTCCCGTAATCAAATCCAGCGTGAAGGGGATAGCTTGGGACGTTAAGGAAAGGAAGTACGTTGTGAAAAATGGTATTTTCAAGGAATTCCGAGTCTCTGAAGTTCGCATAGTCTACTATAGCAAAAGGCATCCGTTATAGAGGGCATGCGTAGGTGCCATAGCAGGGTTGTCACGTCTCAAATCCCATTAAGACGGACAGGCACCCGATGCCCTAAAGGCCCGAGAGAACCAACATGTAACCTGTGCTTACTATGCATATAACTATGACAATCTTGTGACAAGTTCACATAGGATGCAGCAATACGAACCAACATAAGTAGACCCAAAACTTATATATACAAGACTTGACCGTTAAGGCCACAACTTGTTAAGACGCAATTGAACCATATACATAAGTCTACAAAGCCTCTAAAAGATAGAAAACCTTATAGTAGGTCGGGACAGACCCCGCCTTACTCTTAACTACGATACATTACCAAAATGAATCTACCAAGGACTCAGTAAAGCTCCGAATCAATTTGGAGCTCACCAAAAGTAGCTGAGTGTCGTGTGCTCCTACCGAGGAGGTCTACTAGCTGAAGTACTTGTGCCTGCAGCATGAAATGCAGCGTCCCCCGCGAGGGACGTCTATATACAAAAAAAATCACCACAAAAAGAAATAAAATCCTTCATATTTTTAACCCTACAAAAATGTTGTTGTTACATTTATTTCTGATTCTGTAAAATAAGACGTAAATAGTATATAAAATATAAAATAAAAATAGTGTACAAACATAAAATAAAAAATTATTATATAAAAAAAAATCTTGTATGAAACTTAACCAAATTTATAATATATGTTAATTGATTAATAAGGCATATATTGGTAAATATGTATATATGGGAGGGATATTTTAATCTTCAAGAAAATAATTTTCTGCTTCTGCTTTTTTTAAGAAGCAAAATTTTTTAGCTTCTTCCCAACAGTAGAAAAACTGCTTCTACTTCCATTTAAAAACAGTTTTGAGAATTTGCCAAACACTATTTTAAAAAATAATAATTTTAGCCTCCCAACAATGCCAAACAGACTCTAAATCACTTTGCATTATTAATACCTAAAAACTCATGATATTAATAATACCCTTCTCAATATATGATAGAGTGTATAACTAATACAAAATATACCAAATATGATATTACCATACGCAGAATTAATACATATATATAATTTTTTCTAATATAGTCTACCAAACGACTCTAAATATATATTGTTGTATATGACATGACAATGTAGGGGGCAATGTGTGAATTGTCAAGAGAAGAAATAAAGAAAAACAAAAAAAGACTTGGAAGAAGTTGGAAAACCCTAAACCCTGCGGCCTCCCCACATCTCTCAATATGATACCCAAAGTTTAATTTCTTCTCCATTTTACAGATCGCACAAACACCAAATTGGACCGAAAATGGCTTCTTTGTGTGCCTCAAGAGCAACCATTTTCAAGCCGAAGAAGCTCCTCACAATTTCGCCTACACCATTATGCCTAAGATCAACAATCTTCTTCTACAACTCCGAATCTCTCCACAATCATGATCGAATTCCAAAAGGTAACAGTCCTAAACCCCAAGAAAAACTAGAAGATCTCATTTGCAGAATGATGTCTACTCGTGCCTGGACTACACGTCTACAGAATTCCATTAGAAATATTGTTCCTTCATTCGATCATGAACTTGTTTACAATGTGCTACACAGTGCGAAAAATTCTGAACATGCGTTGCAGTTCTTCAGGTGGGTTGAAAGATCTGGTCTTTTTAGGCATGATAGAGAAACCCATTTCAAGATTATTCAAATTCTTGGTAGAGCTGAAAAGCTTAATCATGCTAGGTGTATACTCCTTGATATGCCTAATAAGGGTGTTGATTGGGATGAGGATTTATGGGTTTTGATGATTGATAGTTATGGTAAAGCTGGGATTGTTCAAGAGAGTGTTAAGTTGTTTCAGAAAATGGAAGAGTTAGGTGTTGAAAGGACTGTTAAATCTTATAATGCTTTGTTTAATGTGATAACTCGTCGAGGACGATATATGATGGCCAAGAGGTACTTTAATAAGATGGTTAATCAGGGTATTGAACCGACTGGACATACGTATAATCTTTTGATTTGGGGATTCTTTTTATCGTCAAAGGTGGATACTGCAATTAGGTTTTTTGAGGATATGAAGAGTAAGGGGATTATGCCTGATGTAGTAACTTATAATACTATGATTAATGGATATATTCGGGTGAAGAAAATAGAAGAAGCGGAGAAGTACTTTGTGGAAATGAAAGCAAGAAATATAGAGCCGACTGTCATCAGTTATACAACACTGATTAAAGGATATAGTGCGGTTGAGCGAATAGATGATGCATTGAGATTGTTTGAAGAGATGAAGAGTTTTGGTATTAAACCAAATGCTATTACTTATTCGACACTGTTACCAGGGCTTTGTGATGCTCAGAAAATGTCTGAAGCTGGAACGATTTTGAAAGAGATGGAAGAGAAGTATATTGCACCCAAGGATAACTCTATCTTCATAAGGTTAATCTCTGGACAGTGTGAGGCAGGTGATTTAGATGCTGCAGCTGATGTTATGAAAACTATGATCAGGTTAAGTGTTCCCACTGAGGCTGGACATTATGGTGTCCTAATTGAGAATTTCTGCAAGGCTGGTATCTATGATCGAGCTGTCAAATTTCTGGATAAGCTTATTGAGAAAGAAATCGTCCTGCGACCACAGAGTAGTTCGTCTATGGAACCAAGTGCATATAACCTGATTATTGACTACCTATGCAATAATGGCCAGACAGGCAAGGCTGAAACTCTTCTTAGACAGTTGATGAAAACTGGGGTTCAAGATCCTATTGCCTTTAACAATCTTGTCTGTGGGCACTCAAGGGAAGGGGTTCCTGATTCGGCCTTTGAACTGTTGAAGATTATGGGCAGAAGAAAGGTTCTTTCTGACGGTATTGCTCACAAATCACTTGTTGAGAGCTATCTGAAGAAAGGGGAGCCTGCTGATGCTAAAGCTGCTCTGGACAATATGCTTGAACATGGACATGACCCGGACTCATTGTTGTATAGATCAGTGATGGAGAGCCTGATGGGAGATGGAAGGGTTCAAACAGCAAGTCGAGTGATGAAAATCATGTTGGAGAAGGGAGTGAAAGAACACATGGATTTAATTTCTACCATCTTGGAAGCCCTCCTCATGAGGGGCCATGTTGAGGAGGCCCTCGGAAGATTTGAATTGTTGTTACACAACAGTCTCTCACCTGATCTTGATGGTCTCTTGTCAGTTCTATGTGAGAAAGGAAAGACTTCTGCTGCTCTGAAGCTGTTAGATTTCATTTTAGAAAGAAATTGTAACATAGACTTTTCAAGCTATGATAAGGTGCTGGATTCTCTCGTAACTGCTGGGAAGACACTTAATGCCTATTCTATTTTGTGCAAGATGATGGAAAATGGAGGAGTTAAAGATCACAAGAGTTGTGAAGAGTTAATTAAGAGCCTCAATGATGAGGGAAACACAAAGCAAGCAGATATTCTAAGAAGAATGATACTCGGAAAGGAAACAACACTTGACAGCAAGAAAGGGAAGAAAAAGACACCCATTGCTACCCGATTCCTGTAATTTTGCTTCTGGTTACAGGTTAGAATTTCTGAATCACATTTCTGAAAGATGATGGCAGGAATTTTGTTTTGTTGCAGAATAATATGAGAAGCCTATGGACATCTTTCCTTTTTAAGCTTTTGCATTTTGAAGTCAGATATTATATCTTTATGTAGGAATTTTATCTTTTAGATGTGCAAATGCCTATAACCATAAGTTATCTGGAAAATACATAGGGAATGTGGTTTGAGGTCTAACGATATCTACAATTGGATGGGTGTTTAACTTTTCATGAGTGGCCTTTGTTCGATTTATTCTTTCATCTCTTGTTTTAGTGAATAACATAAAAAAATTTGGTTTGTCCTATCTTTCAATATTTATACTGGTGTTTGTATCATTTTCAATTATATGGAAGAAGTTGATGTTATGGTGAAAGAAAAATTTCTTTGTATTACCCCTTCTTTTGTCCAATGAGCTGCTGTGCTCGAGAGAAATTGTAAAGATCTAGTTATTTTTGCTTTTTTGGGTCAGTGAAAAAAGGATTGACAGGATTTCATTTACAGTTGGTATACATTTATGCCATTCTTTTGAATGACTAGTCCATCCACACTATACATCGAGCATAATGACTTCTGTTGTACAAAAAATAAAAGATAGAATTATACTCTATTACCAATTTCTTTTCATGCATTTAAGCTTCCATTAGCTTCCTTTCCATCATTGTTAATGGTGCTTTCCTATGTTTGAAGTTCACGCCCTTTGTGTATTTATTCCCTTCCTTTTTTATATATGATGATTTTCCTTGTATTTTCAATCACTTTTCTCTTTCCATCCCTGTTGAACATCAATTTCTTTGCTCTTATCTTGTCTGTCTGCCATTTGATGGTGGACAGACAGAGTTGTATATTTTTATCCTGTGGCATTTAAAATCTGAATCATCCTGTTGTCTCCTTCCATGTCTAATGATGGTAAGTATCTATGTTCAATAATAAAGATTGCACTAAGATGCTTTGCTAAAAAGAAAAGAAGCGGAAAAAGAAAAGATTCAACAAAAGTAAAAGACATCTTGTTGATGGTTTAATCTCTTTTTACTGGCTAACTGCATATACCTGTTAGATAGCAGCAAATGAACGGAACCTGACTGGACAACCCTGCATCATGGTTTGTTTATGAAATGAGCCAAGTTATTTATTTGACATATGTGCCATTATTTGTTCTGAAGTTTGTTAACTGCAATTTTTATGTAGTATGAAGCATGACATAATTTTTAGTGTCTTCACATTTAATTTATCTATTGCCCCATGCTACTTTGCTCAAACTAAAGGCTCCAAAACTGGTTGCTGTTGTTGCAGATTTGACACCTACATGATCATGGGCAGGTTCTCTCTATAGCTAAAAGAAAAACGCTCATCTGGCCCTGTCATTAGCTTCAGCAACTAGGGCTTGTGGGTGTCTTTTCTGTCGTGCTTGTCTACTCAATTTTTTTTCCAGAACATTGTGTTTACTGTAGTTTTCATCCTTTATTTCATTTCAGTTAGTTATGCTAACGTTGGAACAATCCTGGATGGTCCAAGGGAGAACTTTATGAATGCTGACAGGTGATATGCTCTCACTCATCGATGGTCCAGGTGGATTATGCAAAAAGATATTATCAATGGTTATGTGTGGCTTAGTTAAATGTGTCACACTGGCTTGTATAACATGTTGAAGTATGATAGAATACTTGGATCTTCAGCACCACCTTAAAGAGTATCGAAGCGACTCTTCATTTATTTATAAATGATATGGAAAAAAGAAGAAAACATAGTGTGGACACTTGTTTATTTCATCCAAAAATAAATCATTCTTTAACTGCTTTTACCTGGCAATGGCACTTAAAATGTGGAAACTGTTATGTCTCATACTTGGGTGGATGAGAGAATTCCCATTGCCTTGATGTGATTTATAGCTTGTTTGACCAAGCTTCTAAAATTAGTTTATTTTGAAAAGTGCTATTCAAAAGAATACTTTTGGTGAGAAGCCGGTTGTGTTTGACCAATAAATTTAAAAAGTATTTTTCAGCAGCAATTCGTGTTTGGCAAAACTTCATCGAAGTCCCTGTAAAATGTATTTTTCTCAGTAGTGATTTAGGGGAAACTCTACATTTCTTAGCTTATAAAAAACAACTATTGTTACTGAAAAACATTATTTTTTCCCCAAAGCATGGTCAAACACCTCAATTTTTTTGTAAGATAAGCACTTTTGACCTTTCAAAAGTTTGGCCAAAAGAGTTTTTACACTCAAATGTATTCAATTTAGGTGTTGACATGGTAGTATGTTGTGCAGCAAGAGTTTCTGTTATAAATTGACTTATTAGGGAGGGATCTAGCCTCCATTTCCAGGCCTGTATAGCAAGTGCTTTTATTATAAAAGGTGACAATTTTTGTTTAGAAATGAAAACTTCTACTCAACCAGTGCAAGATTATTCTCCAATCTCAAACATCTAATAAATCATACTTTCTAAGCAAAGTAATTACAATTTCTTAATTGTCGGGTTGATAATATGAAGGATAAGACAAATTTAAGACTATCTGTTGCAACAAACAAACGTTAAGTTGTTGCAATTGACTAGCTCTGATGTTGAAAACAATTTAGTTGTCAAAAGTTGTAATAATTCAAGTTTGAGCTTTAAAACTGATTCTTGGACCATGCAAATTTGTTTTGAAATCGCTACAGTTTAGTTGTTTGTGGAGCCTACTCTTTGTTTTGCGGGTTCTATTTGCAAGGCATCTTAAACTACAACAACAATATACCCAGTGAAATTCCATAAGTGGGGAGGATAGAATGTATAGAAACCTCATCACTATCTCATGAAAGTAGAGAGACTGTTTCCAAAAGACCTTTGGTTCAAGTGCAACAAATTCAAGTACAAAGAAAGAGACACTGAAGAAAATATAGCAGATAAAACAAGGAAACATTGTAAGGTCTACCAGAAAAAAGCAAAAACAACTAGTATCACCTCCAAGTTAAGAATGTGAGTCGAGAGAATAACAAAGATTTGAGTGATACAACTACTCTTACCCCTAGTCAAGTATATACATTGTTTTCCCCCTACCTACTCCCATATAACCTCAAACCTTTCATCAACCTACTTTCCAAACATATAACCCTCATGCCTATGTGAGGCAAGACACTCCCCATCCAAACTGCCAACCATATCACCCTCACAAGAGGAATGCCTCAATTTGTGGCACCACTAGTACCATCTCCCGCAGCTCTACTAATTGTTCCACATGCACCTTTACATGTACCACCCTTTCTACATCCGCAAAATCTTTAACAAGAGTTTTACCTAGATAACCAATTCCAAAACCCTTTTATAATGACATGAATGATGAGGCTATAACAAATAGATGGTGGGGTGGACCCTAACATGGGGTATGGAATGACAATGTAGCACCTAGGGATAGGGTACTATCTAGAGGCTTTGGTCAGAACCAAGGTTAAAGATGGAAAGGGTGTGGTGATAGAGCTATAGAGGTGACCAAAAATTGAAGTTTCAATACCATCACAGTCAATCTTCCCAAATTCAAAGGTAGTAGTGATTTGATTAGTTCCTTGAGTGGAAGCAACTAAGTCAGAGGATCTTCTTCACCAATAACATCTCAGATGCTTTGAAGGCAAAACAAATCCCTTACTCAATTTGAGGGCTATGACTTGCCTACTTGGCAAAAAGCTGGTAGAGATCATGCATGGAGTCGAGGTAGTGAAACCTAACTATTATCAGGAGGTTCTCAATAAGGTGTACATGCTCCAACAAGGCACCAAAAATGTTGAGGAGTACTATTGAAAACTTGAGGATGAAGACCATGATTGAAGAGCATTTGAGCTATACAGTGATAAGATTTGTAGCCAACTTGACACATGACATCTCCAACATTATTGGGGCCTGGAAGAAGCTTTTCATGATGATTCTAAGGTTGATGAAGACTTGAAAGCATAGAGAGATTATAAGGCAAAGAGTACCTCAACTTCTTCATGAGGCGCAAAATTAATGACAAATGGAAATCTTCATCCATTCGTGAGCACTTAAAAGTTAGTGGTCAAATTACCAAAGCTAGACTAGATTATAAAGCAAAATAGGACGACAAAGCTAAAAGAGGTAATCATTCAAAACCTAAGTTTCCTTATCCTTCTATTCAATGCTATAAATATCAAGATAGAGAACACATCGCAAGTGAATGTCCCAATAGGAGGTCAAGTGTTGCACTACGTGATAGGTATCATTCCGATGATAAGGAGGAGTGTGATCTAGAGAGTGAGGAAGATGACCCTAAGATTTAGTATGATGGAGAATCCTTGAAGGGTGATTAAAAGAAGTTGGAGGAAAATGCGAATGTTACTTGTCTCATGAGAAGGGGAGAGCCTCTAGAATGTGATGATGAGCCATTGGAGGAGAATTGTGATTACTTGATACTACAAATCAATCAATTGTTACTTTATTTACAAATCCCCCCTTTGTCGGAAGTAAATTGACTAAAAGTAGACAATTGTAAGTTAGCCTAAGTCTAGATCATACTCCTCGTGGGATGGACCCTAACCTAAAAATTAGGTTCTTTATTTGACAACGACCGCTTATACTTCTTAAGGGAGGTATAATTTGGGCGTATCAAATTTTGGCGCCGCTGCCGGAGAATACGACTTTTAGATTAGACTAATTTCATTATTGAACTTTAGTAAAGTATTTCTTGATTTTTCGTTTTTGTTTTATTTTTGTTTTCTACAGGTCTTATCTCTAGTGTATGCCAAGTACACGAAGTCAATGCACTCCCTTGACTCCCTATCCGAAATTAAGAAGAACTCTGAGAAGAATGGTTGGAAGAGGCTAAATCTTGAGGTACAGAATGATCCAATTCGAGCGGGTCAAAGGGGTGGAGATGGTTTGCAACCTCCTGGAGTCTTGGACGTGCCTGGTCATGTTGAGGGAAACCTACGAGTTGAAAGTGCGGAAGGAGTGCAAAATCAGCCGGCACCGGGTGTTTGAGATAACTATAGGGTTGATCATAATGTTGTGGGATCGATCGGTGCTATAGTTGTCCCACCATTACCTCCCGGGCACACTTTTGTGGTGACCAACAATTTGACGCAAATGCTTACAACTAGAGGGTTGTTTGTTGGGTTACCCTCAGAAGATCTATATGCTCACATGAACAAATTGAAAAGTGTCTGCTTGAGTAGTGTGGGGCGACCAGATTTAGACATGGATGCGATTGGCTTAAGGGTGTTTCCACTTTCGTTGACAAGTGATGCTACGGTATGACTTTCTGAGTTGCCATACAACTCAATCACGACTTGGTCCCCCATTCTTTTCCAACAAGTATGGAATAATATATCTATTTCCAATGTTTAAAATTACATTAGAAAAAGAAAAAGTCTCCAACAAGCAGCTCGTTTTCCTACTAATTTTATCGATTCCAGCGAGTTTTCCGGCCATAATATCCATTTCAAAGGTAAAATCGTCATCATCTCCTACTCCATTTTCATTTTACTCCATTTTCTTTCAAAAATCAAGATTCAAAATTATTTTTTTGCCATTTTAGAAACTTGAGAAATCTTCCATAATCACTTGATAACTAATTAGTAGATACATTTAAATAGTTTAAAAGCATTAAAAATACGTTTCGCCATTGCAGGAGCTGAATTTTGAACCCCAATCTCATTCAATCGCGTTTTTGTACGGATTTTGTACCTCGTCGTTCGTTAAAGACTGATATTGTAATCTAGTAACTTTATTTGTAGTTTATAATGACAATAGTTGAATTTGTTGTTGCTGGTGGTGATCATATGAGAGTATGGGAGGAGACTCCCAAAAGTTGGAATTGGAAATCTTTTAGTAAGAAGATAGTTCCCATTGCGTTACGTCGCAATGGTTCATATGATGATATGATTGCAAGCGTAATTGAGGATGATGAGTTAACTTGCGAGCCAAATGACTTGGTGATTAGCTATCAAATGAATGAGAGGGGAAAAATACATCCTACATTCATAAAAAATATAGGCACGTGAGCTTGTACATGTTAGATATTGGTATTGATGGCTCTAGGCCTACATTAAGGATAAACGTAAATGCGAGGCCTCCAATTAAACCAATAATTTCATTTAACGACGACAATGATTCGATTGGAAATGAAAAATTGGGTGATCATTCAAAAGAGAGCTTGGGTGATTATTCAAATAAGAGCTTGGCTGATCATTCAATGAATATACATGATCAACCAATGAATGTGGAAAACTAGCCAGTAGATGCGAAAGATTCCGAACCCGAATATTGTGAAAAAATGCAGGGAGAACAGGAATTTGGATCACAATCCAACCATTCCTTCTCCGATGGAACTAATTTATGCATAAATCAAACTTTCAGTAACAAGAATGAGTTGCAACTGTTATTAGCCGAAGCGACGACAAAGAAGTCTTTTGATTTTGTTACTGTAAAGAGTTGTACTAAATACTTAAAAGTGAAATGTGTATCTCACAACTGTGCATGGATGTTGCGGGCGAGGAAATATGAGTATTCTGATAGATTTCGTAGCTACAAATACATTGGCGAGCATAGTTATGGCATTGAACATGCCAACAATAGCCATAGAAAAATCTCAATCAAAGTGATTGCTTCACTTTGTGTAAATATGTATCGCGAGGGTAAGAGTCCAAATGTTAAATAGATTCAAAAGGCTATGTTTAATTATTTTCTTTGTAGTCCAAGCTATTGGAAATGTTGGAAGGGAGGTGTTGTTGCCAAGGAAATGGTTAGAGGGACAACGGAGAATGAATATTCATGCTTACTATCTTTTTCCTACATGATCGAGACTCTTAATGTTGGTTCTAGCTATAGTATCATGGTAAACAAGGATAATCATAGGTTTATGTATTATATATTGTCCTTCGGTGCTTGCATTAAGGGATTTTTCCACATAAGAAAGGTGATTGCGGTCAATGACACTCATTTACATGGTAAATACGTGGGCGTGATGTTGAGCGTCGTTGCACAAGATATGAAGAATCATGTTTATCCAATTGCTTTTTGTATCGTGGACAAATAGAATGATGCATCTTGGACATTCTTCTTTGAGAAGTTGAAGCAGATTGTAGTCAATGAACTAGATTTGTGCTTTATCTCGGATAGGCACAAGAACATCGCCAACAGTATTGTGAACGTTTACAATCATGCTCACCACGGATATTGTATGAGGCACCTCGGTGAAAATCTCCGCATAAATGATAATTGTGGAGATTACCTCTATCTTTACTACAATGCGGCAAGGCTTATTCTTTAGAGGAGTTTAACAATCATTTTGTAGAATTCAAGAACAAATGCCCCGCGGAAGCCGTCATCCTTGAGCATGATATTGATTTTGAGAAGTGGAGTAGGGTACATTTTCATGGAAATAGATATGATATGATGACCACAAATATCGCCGAGTCACTCAATGTTATGTTGATAGACGAATGAGAGTATCCCGTGGCATCTATATTTAATGCGATTGCTAAGAGGTTTAGATAATTGTTCAGGGAGAGGCATGCATATATCCTCAAATCAATGGGTAATCAAATGTTGCTTGCTGTCGAAAAAATCACAAGAAAAAAATGAACGAGGGTGACTCGTTGTATGGAGAATGTAATGGGGGACGACAATCAATTTATCGTGTTTGGTGCAGTTACAGTCAATGTGAACCTACTGGAAAAGTCATGTTCTTGTAGGAAATATGACTTGATCAAGATACCTTGTGCTCACGCGATGACCACTTTGCGATTGAAGCATGGCAATAAGTATGGTATGAGCATCTATGGGTACTCTTCGACTTTGTATAAAGTTGAAGCATACCTCATTGCATACTTGGATTCTATTAATGTTGTCCCTCTTGAGTTGGAATGGTGTGTGCTAGAAGAATTGCTTAATGTGAAAGATTCTTCCACCTCTTGTCGATACCAAGCCGGGAAGAAGAAAACGCATCAAGGGCGTCAGTGAGAATTTCAAGAGCAAGAGAAAGAACAAATGTTCAATTTGCAAGAGGACCAGACACAAGAGAACTACATGTATGAACAACAACAAATCTTAAATAAACTTGATTGAATTTGTTTTTGTAATCAAACTACTGTTTTTTTTTTTTTGCTACCAACATTTTGGTAAATTTAATGTCATCTATTATCATAATTACTCATAATCTAATATAGATTATGTCACGACCCGAATCTACACCCTGGACGTGGCCGACACTCAAGAACCATTGCTGGTCCCCAAGTGAACCCTCATCCTGGCTGACTACAAGCGGAAGACTAACTCAAGCATACAAAACTTAAAAACTGAATAAAATTCATGAAACTGAAATACAAAGCTTTAACTCGAATGAAAAACTCTGAATAAAATAATATATTCAACTCACCATAAATAGGCAACTTTAGTCTTTAAAATATTTAACAAAATAAATGATACAAACTTCTCAACTATACTGACTATCTATGAAGCCTCTAACTGATAAAGACGGAAGTCGGGACAAGACCCACGACATCCTGACTAAACTGAAAAGTAAATGAAATCCTCCGAAAACAAGGAGGCTCACCATAGCTAACTCGAACTCCCGGATGTATCAACGAAGCTCCTATTGACGATCCTGATCAATACCTGTGTCTGCATCATGAGAAGATGTAGGCCAAATGGCTCAGTACGTGGAATGTACGAGCATGTAAGGGGAATTCTAAAACATAAACATAAGCTTGAAACTTAATAAAAATGAAACATACTTACCTCTTCTCAAACTTACTCAACTCAAAGAATACTCAAGGATACTCAAATCTACTCAAACTTACTCAACTCAAAGAATACTCAAGGATACTCAAATCTACTCAAACTTACTCAACTCAAAAGTACTCAAGGATAAGATATTCAACTCAGAGATAAGATACTCAACTCAAAGATATGATATTCGACTCTGGGTACTCAACTCTGGATACTCAACTCAATATGACTGGACTCATTTCAATATAAAGCAATTTAAAACAAGTGCAATATAAAGAAACAAACTTCTTAAGAGCTATAGTGATGATACAACGATCTTCCTCACGCTGCCAGCGCATCCTATACCCGGCCAAAGGTATAGGACCTGAACTATTAAGTGGATCCACTAGTCTATTGTGAAAAGGATTCATCTAAAAAGTATGACCCTTTTCTACCCATGGTGGCTACATGGTTTATGAGGGCTGTGAGTTGTCTGAACTCTCCCCCATATCGGTGCTCAATACTACCCCCAAAATATACTAGCTCTTATGTTTTAAAAACATACTTCTTTCTGCTGATTTGAGATAATTGCTCAAAAACTTAGCTCAAAGGTTATCTTGGAAATGTCAGTTTCCTCTTTTGCTTCATTTAGAAAGCGATTACTCTTTTATGAAAAACTAGCCCGAACGCTCTTTGGAAATCTCAGTTTCCGTTCTTATTTAAATGTGAAAACATTTAAAAACTCTTTGGGAATACTTAGTCCCCATATACTTTTGAAGAAAATGACTTCAAACTTTACTCTTTACTCTTTACTGAACTCAAAGCTTTAAGTCATAAAACAAAGTTTAAACATTTGTAAAAGACTTCTTAAGATATGGTTCATGCAAAATTATGGACATGAACAACTCAATGCAAGGTTTTCAATAACCATAGATAGAATCAATACTTGGAACTCAACAACTTCAATGATACTACTCATTTCAAGAATGCTCAACTCAAAGGGTTCATGCGGAAATTATGAGCATGAACTACTCAACTCAAGGATACTTCTCATCTCATGACTACTCGACTCATAAGATTCATGCGGAATTATGGGCATGAATAATCAACTCAAAGACTTCATGGGTAACATGCAATAGTCCCATCATTAGAAATATAAGCTCAAAGGGGTTAGAAACTCAATACTTAAGACTTAGGACATGGAGATATTACTCCTCTCATAGATACTCAACTTTTGGAGTTCATGCGAAATTTATGGGCATGAACGACTTGACTCGTAGGTCTACATAACATTATAGAACTCATGTATACAACTCTTCTCATTCTCATACTTACTTTCTCAAAACTTAGTTCAAATTGATAGTTAATCTCAAAGGATTCACAATTGAACTCAAAGGCTTACTTGAACTCTACTCTTAACTCTCTCTTGAATGTGAATTATGAATTCAAGAGTTATGGTTCATGATATGAAAGATATAGATGATAGTGTAGACTCATGGATACATTCTCCTCACTCTCATGCTCACTTACTCGAGTCTTGAAACAAGTTACTAGAAGTTGTAAAAGACTCCTCAAAAAGACTCACAGGGACTTTCTCAAAACGTTCGGAAGAACTCTCAAGACTTAACTCTTAACTCTTCCTTGAATTTGAATTATTAATTCAAGGTTAGGATTCATGTCATGAATGATTTCTAAGTGTTTGGAAGTAGTTTGAAGTGTTTAGAATCAAAAGGGGTGAAGATACACTTCATATAAGCTCAAACGGGACAACCGACGGAGAATGAGTGAGGGCAGGCGACCCTGGCACGTTCCGGGCGCGGGGCGCCAGCCCCTAACTTCAGAGGATGCATATGGGTGCACTGCAGGCACGCTGCCCCAGCCCCTTGGGCGCATCTGGGGCACGCCGCGCCAGCATCTCCCCAGGCAAAGTTTCGACGAATTTCGCCTCTCGTTTTCTGACCCTAAATCGCTTTTAATCGATTTCTTTTCTAAAGTTTTCCTTAGATTCAATTACCCAACCTAAGTATACACTAATACACTCAAAACAACACTCCAAACAATCACTTTCAACTCAAGAAATCATCAAAACCCCAACAAGACAAGATTTATAATGAACCTCAAGAACACCTATCAAGAACTTAAATCCTTCAACTTTTTGAGAATGAAACTTCGCTGAAAATAATATGTTTGGCGTGTGGGTAAAAAAACCCAACACTATGGAAGAATACATACCTCTTAGGGATTAAACCCATGGCGAAAATCCGCAACAAGACGCAAGAATCTCGACGAACGCTTGATCCTCTCCTCTTTTCTCCTCTTTTCTCTTCTTTTCTATTCTTGAACTCTCAACTAAAACCCTAGGCTAATTTTATGATTATAAAACTGAACCTAATCAGATTAGACCCCTAAAATATTACTAAAAATGAATTAAACCTGTTTTAGTAAGGAAAAGACCAAATACCCCTCTAAAACCCGGTTTTGACTTTCCTTAACTGGACAACCTAACTTCAAAAGGCCATATCTCACTCATCCGACCTCTAAACTTAGCAAACTCAGCGGCGTTGGAAAGATAATTCAAAGGTATTTCCTACGGTATCTGGTAGCACACCTAACTCATCCTGAGCTAGGAGTTATGGTCGTTTGAAGTCGACCCAAAACTCATACTTAAGCATAACTTGCAAAATTTCACATTTTGCTATTTCCAATTTAATTCTTTTTGTAACTCAACGTGCTACAACTAGTGACCTTAAAACTTAATAAATTTTTAATTCCTTGGTAAAATCTCACTCGCTACGAAGAATGGTTCGAGTCTTAGTTCGATTTTTTTTTTCTGGGGTGTTACATATCAGCCAAAAGATGACATACATTTTGTACACTATCTATTAATGTTTATTATCGAGTATTTAGCTGTGTATTATTAATATATGAAAGTTCATGGTATTCGTAATGCAATTATTTTAATGCATGAATTAGAATGATTAAAGAAGGAAGTGCTCTAAAAAAACAAACAAAAATCTACTAAAATTGTGAAGGGTATCATGCATGCTATTTTAATGCACCAAATCAAACAATGCTTAAGAAATCTAACTATAACTAATCCAAATATAACTAATACAAGCATTATTTGAATATACACTCTACCAAACGAACCCTTAAAGAATTGTCAAAAAATCAAATGTTACAGTTGAAAAAGTAGCAATTTGAATTTTTGTTGTCGTTGTAAAATTTGTCTATCTAAATATTTATTGGTTAATCAAAATATATAGACCATTTATACAATCGATACATCTCTATGTGCATGTTGTATGTATGACCAATGAGATTTACACTCTGACATTAGTAATGTATATTCAGGTTTATATTTATGTTAAAGAATTATCGATACGGCACTTACTAGAATATGATACTTATATATAGACCAAAACTAGTAGAATTTAAAAAAGATAACAACTAATTAATAATAAATTATATTTTTGAAATTTATTCAATTAAATAAGTTTAAACAAGTCATGTGTTTATGTAAGGGTCCACATAAATTGGGGGTGGTGATCAAAGATGTACGAGGAAGAGTTGTGGTTATACAATCAACATCCTTAGAACAATGTTTTAGAAAACATAAGTATGTTCTGAGGATTTCACTTGTTCAACCACAACTCTTTCCACACATTGTTTGATTGTCACCCCCAATTTATGTAGACTCAATGCATTTGTTTTTGAGTTAATAGTTAAAAGCCTCCTTAAATTTGGCATACTTTATTAAATTCACACTTAAACTATAAGAAGTCCTAATTATCCCCTTAAATATGATATTTTGGAATTATTTACCCCTAAACAATATGAGAAGTCTTAACTATCCCTCAAACACGAATTATTTACATATTGATTTTTTTTCATTTTAAATTTAGTGAGACAAAATATCTAATTTCATAACACCAAAAGAAGATAAATTAATAATATAAGGCATACATGAATTATTTTTTTTAGAAATATATGAAAATTAAAAGCAAAAATAAATCCAAATAATTGCATAAATTTTTGCATAGTATAGCTTTCAAAGAACATTCTATTGTAAAATTAACGTTCATTATATACCACTTGACGAATGCAAATAGGAAATGTCAATGGTTGGTTATCTTTATTAATTTTAGGGAAAAGGCTCAAATATGCCATCGAATTTTCAAAAAAGGCTCATTTATGCCATCCGTTAAAAGTTTGACTCATCTATCCCATTACCGTTTAAGAAAAGGCTCATTCATGCCATGTTTAAACAGTGGTTTTGCAAAACCACTTTTTACACGTGGCCAATTATAATTCAGCCACGTCATTATTTTCTTTAATAAAAAAAATCAAAATTCTGAACAAAAACTGAATAAAAATAACCCACCCAAGTAAAGACCCACCCAAATTTTAAAAAGTCCCTATAACCCATCAGTAACCCAATCCTTTCATTCACTTTTAATCGAAAAATCTAAAAACAGTCCAAATACAAGTAAATCCCTGCATGCTTAATAGAAAACATCATATTAACTATGTCATACATGCTTAATAGAAAACAGTTTTTAGTTCTGAACAGTCCCTGCACTTGACAAATACAAGTAAATCCAAATAACTAATAGACGAGCTTGAAGGAAGAACAGTAAATTCGTTGGAGAAGGAGAAGAGTTCGCGTCCTCAGAGAAGTGGAGAAACTTCTTTTCTTAGTTAGGTTTTTTAGATTTTTAGATTAAAAGTGAATGAAAGGATTGGATTACTGATGGGTTATAGGGACTTTTTAAAATTTGGGTGAGTTATTTTGATTCAATTTTTGTTCAGAATTTTGATTTTTTTTATTAAAAAAATAATGACGTTGCCAAATTATAATTGGCCACGTGTAGAAAATGGTTTTGCAAAACCACTGTTAAAAAATAATGGCATGAATGAGCCTTTTCTTAAACGGTAATGGCATAGATGAGCCAAACTTTTAACGAATGACATAAATGAGTCTTTTCTGAAAGTTCGATGGCATATTTGAGCCTGTTCCCTTAATTTTATTGTGAAACGTGTGTGTCAATCGTTTGTTATTTTAATTAATTTCATTGTGAAACATGTGTGTGTAAATGTACCTCCATTAATAAAATATTTATTTATAATAAATTAAGTAAATTAACTTCATAATAAAATAGTTGACTTAAATAAGAAAAAATGGTCAAAAAAGGAGAAAAAAGATAAATATGAATGGAGACTATAGAGAGATGCCACATCACATGGTCTATGTTTCTCCTTCATTATATATATACACACACACACACACAGATTTGCGTACATAAATAATTTCCCCACTCTTTCATGCGAAATAGACGCGGGTCCTATATATTTGCTAAGAGTAGTGCCAACATGACTTATCTTGAGTAGAAAAGTCATTAGATAGTGTCACAACCCAGGGGTACCCCCTAGACGTAACATAGCGTACTTGACCCCGAAGGGGTCTCATACAATCCCTTAGCATAATCATAAACATATGTAATAGAAATGACACGGAATTAAAAAAATTTACAATCAAAGTCTTTTTCATAAAACCAATAGAAGTCTAGACATTGTCTCCATAAGCCATCTAATACAATCAAATCAATAGGGTCACAACCCTTTACAATAAAGTCTCAAAATAGAACATACGAAAGGAAACTAGAAAGAATAACTCTTGTCCTCGAACCATGAGGACTCACCAAGGCAAGGAGAGAATCAATCCAAGCCTTCAACCAAAGAGAAGCAACTTCAACAACCCGGACCTACACTTTGTGGAAAAAGGTAGAAAATATGGGTTAGCACAAAAATGTACTAAGTATGGAAGCCATGCACAAATATTCTTAAATCATGCAAAAAGGGACATTTTTGTTGAAACCATGCACTTTATCATTTTTAAGAGCCATAATGCACAATAGTGTAAATACATAGTCAAACCAACTCATAAGCAACCCTAAGCCATACTTGTGCAATGCATAGACAAGATCCCATAATCATATCTAAAGCTAAGTATCACTTTTAGGCCACAACCATCATACATATCATAACTTGTCCTCATCCATAGCCAATACTCATAAACAAGGAAACATTCACATTCATTAACTTGAAACAAGTATAGTCACTCTTAACAACAATACATATCATATATGCATAATTCATAAGTCTTCATAGCATGGAGGAACCTCACCACAACCACTCTTGAAGCCTACTTGTGTAATGCATAAATGGAGTCCCATACCCCCACTCATACTAAGTAGTACCTCTTAAGAAGTCATAGTTATAGTTCATGTTCATGTTCTTGTCATAATTCATATTCTTACCATATAGGGAAATATAGACTTAACCGACATAGACCATGTGAGCTACATGGAATTCGGTGTCTTACCCCCACACTGAAAAAGGTGTCCTACTTGCTTAAGGTAGAACTCATATATTAGCTTTTAGGTGGATCCACTAGCTAAAGACCTATGTGGGCACATAGTTATGGGATAAGGAGATTGCTACTAGAAACCCGAACTAACTAACGTAAAAGGTTTCCATCTCATGAGATAACTATTTTGGGAAGCCGGACTAACTAACGTAAAAGCTTCCATCTCATATTCATATCCACTCGGTGCTAAGCATAATTCCCTTTAAAATTCATGTTAAGTCCTTACTTGAGTTCATGTTCATGAAAGAATGCACTAGGCACTCAAACCAACATCGTATCATAATAGTTCATGGATTCATTAGGTGAGAATGTCCTTTTAACCTTAGAATCATCAATATGTCAGTAAACCTTTCACATTATGTTCATGAGAATAATCTTTCAATCAACACAACAACATTATCATTTTTATAGACATATCATGCATAGTCATGTGTAATGGTATATGAAGGATGATCTTGCAACAACACCACAATTACACAATAGTCACATGATCTTCACTTTCTAAGTGAATCATAAGCTCATACACAATTCCCATCAACATGTACAAACTCTCATAATTTACCCTTCAAGGCTATGAATCAAACTCAACCCACACATCTAGAATTTATACATTAGATAGGTGAATATAATGATTCAATAACTCAATCAATATAAACATAATCAATTGACATGCTTCTATAATCAATCAACCCACATCATGAATTCACAATTTAGCCATATGGGGGAATCATGGGTTTTTGGGGAGATTTTATCATAAATCAACAAATATTCATCAATTCAACCATAATCCACCATAATCAACCATAAATAAACAATTGAAAACGTTTTGAAAGAGAACCCATGACTTCGATTGAAACCGTATGTTTTGGGGAAATTGGAAGCTTTGAAATCAAGTTTTGAAAGGACTCTATGGATGAAAACTACCCATAGATGAAAAGCCACCATACCTTGAATAAGAATCTCCAAGAAATTTGAGGAAGAACCCTTGAATTTGCCAAACCCTAGCTCCAAGTCTACTCTTCTTCTTTGGGTTTTAGAGAGAGAAATATTGTGAGGAAGATGTAGTTTTAGTTTGATTTGGGTGTTTGAGTATAATGACTTATTTTGGGAAATTTTGACTTAAAAACAACTTATATAGTACCCCTAAAAATACCTAAAACAACCTCACTTTAATTGGACTAACAAGGAAAAGACTTAATTGACCCATATTTAAGTGACCCCGGCAGGCACCACGATCCACCTTCACGAGCCGTGGTGATGACCACAATCCGTGGTCCCACTCATGAAGGTGGGGCAATAGCTAGGCACTTGGTGCCTTAAGCTCACAAGCCCAATGCATTACCACGAGGGTCTCCACGAGCCATGGTCAAGACCACGAGCCATGGTCCCTCTTGTGGTCCTTGAGGCAGTAGCTATGCTACTTTTTGCCACAAGCTACTTTGCCCAAGGCATCTTCACGAAGGGCTCCACAAGCCATGGTCAAGACCACGAGCCGTGGTCCCTCTCGTGAAGTTGAGGCAGTAGCTTGGTTAATTGGTGGCCACTCTACCATGGCCAAGGGAAGTTCACGAGCTACCTTCACGAGTCGTGGTGTGGATCACGATCCGTGGTCCCACTCATGAAGTTGGGGCAGTGTGATTCAAGCTAGGGGCAGCCTTGGCCTTTGACTTTGGCTTGGCCCCTTTGCCTTGGCACTTGCCCCTTGGCCTTGACCCTTATAACCCTCATTTTAACTCTAGATGGTCTTCAAATTTAAAGGGAGTCATTTTATGATTTTTACCCTTACGTTTAGGCTCTAGTTTAACCTACTATTTTTCGGAGTGTTACATTATCTCCCCCTTGGGAACATTCGTCCTCGAATGACAATTTAGACACCCTACGAAATTAAATACTCTAGACTAGCAGCCCATCATGCATGCAACATCAAAATAATGCTTAATTCAAAGGAGGAAACATCAACTCCATTCTCAAGACATAATCAATGCAACACAAGCAAGTAAGAGCTACATCCATAACCCATTATGCATAAAACTCATCATTTCATATCACCATAGGAGGAAATACCTTCTCCAACTCAAAGCAAGCTCAACACAACATTATGGAGCCAGTATGCCATCTCATCAAAAGAATAACTAAGCATGTTTATCAAATCATCTCATGAAGTCAAATATGTAATCATCATACAAAATGCAAATCAACATGAGGAACATATAAATCATGAAAACTCAACTTATGCTAAATATGAATTCTCACAAGAACATACATATCATAAGGAAATCATAAAGAACACATATAGTACACCTGACTTCCCAAAACACCAAACTCAAGAGAACTACTTACCTCAAGCTTAGATAGGAGTAGAAGGAAAAATATGAGGATAGCGAGACTTCATATCGGCCACGGCCTCCCATGTTGCACCATCAACTAAATGATTCCTCCATAAAACCTTTACGGAAACTACTTCCTTATTTCTCAATCTATTTACTCGCCGGTCTAAATTCTCTACCGGAACCTCTTCATAAGAAAGATTCTCATCAACTCCCAAACCCTCTAAAGGAATGATAGTTACCGGATCACCAATACACTTCTTGAGCATAGAAACATGAAATACCGGGTGAACCGGGGCCAACTCACTTGGCAAGTCTAACTCATAGGCAACCTTCCCAACACGTTTCAAGATTTGATATGGGCCTACATACCGGGGACTAAGTTTCCATTTCTTGCCAAATCTCATCACACCCTTCATAGGCGAGCTTTTCAAATAGACCCAATCATTAACTTCAAACTCTAGGTCCCTTCTTCTAACATCGGCATAAGACTTTTGCCGACTTTGGGCCGTTGTCAACCTCTCTCTAATGAGTCGAGCCTTCTCAATGGCCTCATAAACTAGTTCGGGACCGATTAGAGCAATGTTACCCACTTCAAACCACCCAACCAGAGATCTACACCTCCTACCATACAATGTTTCGAAGAGAGCCATGGCAATACTTAAGTGGTAACTATTGTTGTAGGCAAACTCTATCAACGGTAGGTGGCCGTCCCAATTACCTTTGAAATCTATAATGCAAGCCCTCAACATATCCTCTAAGGTTTGAATGGTGCGTTCCTCTTGACCATCCGTTTGAGGATGAAAGGCCGTGCTAAGCTTGACCTTAGTACCAAGCCCTTTTTGGAATGCCTTCCAAAAGTGTGAAGTAAATTGAGTACCCTGATCCGAAATAATTGATAAAGGAACCCCATGCAACTTCACTACCTCCTTGATGTACAATTTGGCATAGTCTTCTACCGAAAATGAAACCTTGACGGGAATAAAATGGGTGGATTTTCTCATTTTATCAACAATGACCCAAATAGAATCATGTTGCCTTCGAGTACGAGGCAAACCCACAATAAAATCCATATTCACATCCTCCCATATCCAAGTGGGAATATCTATATTTTGGGACAAACCTCCGGGTCTTTAATGTTCGGCCTTAACTTGTTGACAATTTGGACAGTTGGCTACAAAACCCGCTATATCCTTCTTCATGACATTCCACCAATAGACTTCTCGTAGATCACGGTACATCTTGGTGGCTCCCGGATGAATAGAATATTGCAAACCATGAGCTTCTTCTAGAATTTTCTCTCTAAAGCCATCAACATCCGAAACACATAACCAACCTTGGTACCTAAGCACCCCATCTCCCCCTTGGGAGAAAGCCTCAACGGACTTGTTGAGCACCGATTCTTTCAACTCCATTAACATAGGATCAAGGTCTTGCTTAGACTTCACGTCCATCACAAAGGATGATTCGAAACCATTATGGACCATGATACCACCCTTGGTGGAATCCACTAGTTGGACACCTAACTGGGCCAACCTATGTACATCACGAACTAACTTCTTCTTCTCATCCTCTACATGGGCCACACTACCCATGGACAATCGACTTAGGGAATCCGCAGTTACATTGGCTTTCCCGGGGTGGTAAAGGACACTCATGTCATAATCCATCAAAATATCTAACCACCTCCTTTGTCGGAGATTCAAGTCTTTTTGGATAAACACATATTGGAGACTATTATGATCGGTGAACACATCAATATGCAACCCATATAGATAATGTCTCCACATTTTCAAAGCAAACACTACCGCCGCTAATTCGAGATCATGGGTTGGATAATTCTTTTCATAGATCTTGAGTTGCCTTGAAGCATAGGCAATCACCTTACCATGTTGCATAAGCACACATACCAAACCAACTCTAGAGGCGTCACAATAAACAACAAAACCATCCGTACCCTCCGGTAAGGTCAACATTGATAAGTCTATCTTTCAACTCTTGGAAGCTTTTCTCACAAGCGTCCGACCACACAAACTTATCCTTCTTTTGAGTCAAAGTCGTTAACGGAGAAGCAATGGAGGAAAAACCCTCAACAAACCTCCTATAGTAATCGTCCAAACCGAAAAAGCTTCTAATATTGGTAGGAGTTAGAGGTCTAGACCAACCTTTGACCGCATCCATCTTCTTAGGATCTACCTCAATACCCTTGTTCGACACAATATGACCAAGGAAGGATACATACCTTAGCCAAAACTCACACTTTCTAAACTCTGCATACAATTGGTGGTCTTAAGGACTTGCAATACAATCCTCAAATGGTTCATGTGCTCAATTTCACTTTTTGAATAGATCAAAATATCATCAATAAACACTATCACATACATATCAAGATATTGTCTAAATACTCTATTCATTAGGTCCATGAATGTTATCGGGGCATTGGTCAATCCAAATGACATAACCATAAATTCATAGTGACCGTACCGAGTCCTAAAGGCCGTCTTGGGAATGTCAACCCCTCTTACCCTTAGTTGATGGTAACCCGAACGAATATCTATTTTGGAGAAATAGTTAGCTCCTTGAAGTTGATCAAGTCATCAATTCTTGGAAGGGGATACTTATTCTTTATAGTCATTTTGTTTAGTTGGTGATAGTCAATACATATTCTAAGAGACCCATCCTTCTTTCTAACAAACAATACCGGAGAACCCTATGGAGAGATACATGGTTGAATGAAGCCTTTGTCTAACAAATACTTGAATTGCTCCTTTAACTCCTTCAACTCGGCCAGAGCCATTCTATAAGGAGGAATAGAGATAGGTTGTGTATCCGGCAAGAGATCAATGCCAAAATCTATTTCCCGTTGAGGAGAAATGCCAGGCAAGTCATCGGGAAAGACTTTCAAAAACTCACTCACCACAGGGACCGACTCTAAGGAGGGGGTTTCAGACTCAACATCCATAACCCTAACAATATGGTAAATACACCCCTTGGAGATCATTTTCCTAGCTTTGAGACAAGAAACAAATTGACCTCTAGGGATAGAATTTCCCCCTTCCACTCTAAAGTAGACTCATTTGGAAATTGGACTTCATTACCCAAGTCCTACAATCAATAGAGGTATAACATGCATGCAACCAATCCATACCCAAAATCACATCAAAATCTAACATGTCTAACTCCACTAAATCCACCAACGTAACTTTATGGGACAAAGAAATAGGAAAACTCCTATAGACTCCTTTTGCCACTATCAAGTCACCAATCGGGGTAGACAATGAAAAAGGTTCTTCTAACACATCGGGGAGTATTTCAAACATCATAGCAACAAAAGGTGTAATAAATGACAAAGTGGCACCGGGGTGTAACAATGCATATACATCAATAGAAAAGACTTGTAACATACCTGTCACAACATCCGAGGAGCTCTCTTGGTCACCTCGGGATTAAAGAGCATAGAAGCGGTTCTTCTTTGGAGCATCGGAATTTGAACCACTAGGAGAGACTTGCTTGCCCTCTCTTCCTTGAACCTTTAACATGGGAAAATCTCTAATCATATGGCCGCTCTTCCCACACTTATAGCAACCATCCGTGCCAACTAGGCACTTACCATCATGCTTCTTACCACATTTTGCACAATTAGGCCTAACAACATAAGAACCACCACGATTACCTCCTTGTGGTTTAGGGTTAGTCACCCTATCTTTGTTGACCCTTGGAGCACTAGAGGAGCCTTGGTTGGAGAACCTCTTCTTGCACCTTGGTCTACCTTGACCCTCGATTTACCTTTGGAAGAATTTTCATCATCAGACATTGCTTTTTTCACTTCCCTATTCACTTGCTTGAGCTTTTGTTCCTCAATTTGTTCGGCATGAACCATAAGACGTGAAATATTAATACTTGGGATAAGCATTGCCGAACGACATTTATTGACTACCAAGTCGGATATCCCCATAACAAATTTGTTCATCTTGGCCCTAGAGTTCGCCACTACTGGTTGGAGCATACTTAGACAATTGGGTAAACTTAAGGCCATACTCTTTCACACTCATACCTCATTGGTAAAGGTTAATGAATTTTTGCATCTTTCGTTCCCTCAACTCTAAGGGGGAGAACCTATCAAGAAAGACCGACTTGAACAATTCCCAATCTATCGGGCCCCCTTCTACGAATCTCTCACCCTTCTATTGCTCATACCATACTTGAGCCACATCCTTTAATTGGTAGGTGGCTATTTCAGCCTTTTCTTGTGGAGACACTCCCATAGCATCAAGCACCTTATAGATCTCATCAATAAACCCTTGTGGGTCTTTCTCCACCTTGGAACCAAAGAACAGAGGAGGATTCATTCTAGTAAAATCCCTTATCATTGAAGCGGTTGTACTTATATTGGGGTTCACATAAGCCCTAGTATCCCTATTGACTTGCGCTGTCATAGCTTGGGCTTAAGTTGTCATGGCTTGAGTCAATGTTTGGAGAGCCGACTTTATTTCCACATTTGTCATAGCCCCCTCATCGATAGGAGCTTGAGGAACTTGAGGACCTTGGGCAGGAACTCTTTCATTCACAATCTCCTCTTCCATTTTTCTTGCGTTCGCCCTTCTTGTTTTCATATCCTAAAGACACAAGAGAAGGGTTAGGAAAAGGACTTCGTAGAGTTAAAACTCTAAGGCATGACTAAAGAGTAATGAAAGAAGTGAAATTTCCTAAACATCTTATAGCCTCTTATTCATAAATGTGGCGCGCTTCACACTCATAAACAAGACTCTACTTGACGTGGCTTATGAGACATCATCCTAGAATCATTCTAAACCTTGTGCTCTGATTACCATGTTTGTCACGACCCAGGGGTACCCCCTAGACGTAACACGGTGTACTTGACCCCGAATGGGTCTCATACAATCCTTTAGCATAATCATAAACATAAGTAATAGAAATGACGCGGAATTAAAACTTTTTACAATCAAAGTCTTTTTCATAAAGCCAATAGAAGTCTAGACATTGTCTCCATAATCCATCTAGTACAATCGAATCAATAGGGTTACAGCCCTTTACAATAAAGTCTCAAAATAGAACATACGAAAGGAAACTAGAAAGAATAACTCTTGTCCTCAAACCATGAGGACTCACCAAGGCAAGGAGAGAATCAACCAAAGAGAAGCAACTTCAACAACCTTGAACTACACTTTGTGGAAAAAGGTAGAAAATATGGGTTAGCACAAAAATGTATTAAGTATGGAAGCCATGCACAAAAATTCTTAAATCATGCAAAAAGGGACATTTTTGTTGAAACCATGCACTTTATCATTTTTAAGAGCCATAATGCACAATAATGTAAATACATAGTCAAACCAACTCATAAATAACCCTAAGCCATACTTGTGCAATGCATAGACAAGAACCCATAATCCTATCGAAAGCTAAGTATCACTTTTAGGCCATAATCATCATACATATCATAACTTGTCCTCATCTATAGCCAATACTCATAAACAAGGAAGCATTCATGTTCATTAACTTGAAATAAGTATAGTCACTCTTAACAACAATACATATCATACATGCATAATTCATAAGTCTTCATAGCATGGAGGAACCTCACCACAACCACTCTTGAAGCCTACTTGTGTAATGCATAAATGGAGTCTCATACCCCCACTCATACTAAGTAGTACCTCTTAAGAAGTCATAGTTATAGTTCATGTTCATGTTCATGTTCTTGTCATAATTCATATTCATACCATATAGGGAAATATAGACTTAACCGACATAAACCATATGAGCTACATGGAATCCTGTGTCTTACCCCCACACTGAAAAGAGGTGTCCTACTTGCCTAAGGTAGAACTCATATATTAGATTTTAGGTGGATCCACTAGCTAATGACCTATGTGGGCACATAGTTATGGGATAAGGAGATTGCTACTAGAAACCCGAACTAACTAACGTAAAAGGTTTCCATCTCATGAGATAACTATTTTGGGAAGCCGGACTAACTAACGTAAAAGTTTCCATCTCATATTCATATCCACTCGGTGCTAAGCATAATTCCCTTTAAAATTCATGTTAAGTCCTTAAATAAGTTCATGTTCATGAAATAATGCACTAGGCACTCAAACCAACATCGTATCATAATAGCTCATGGATTCATTAAGTGAGAATGTCATTTCAACCTTAGAATCATCAATATGTGAGTAAACCTTTTACATTATGTTCATAGTGTGTTCATGAGAATAACCTTTCAATTAACACAACAACATTATCATATTCATAGACATATCATGCATAGTCATTTGTAAAGGTATGGGGAGGATGATCTTGCAACACCACCACAATTACACAATAGTCATAGGATCTTCACTTTCTAAGTGAATCATAAGCTCATACACAATTCCAATCAACGTACATGTACAAACTCTCATAATTTACCCTTCAAGGTTATTGTAACATCTCGCAATTTGAAATAGCTAGGAAGAAGCTAAGAACTTGAAATAATCGTTTTTGGAAATAGTGACAAATCTGGAAATTTGTTTAAGTTAGGAAAAGTGAGTTTTTGGTCAACTTCAAACAGCCATAACTCCTAGCTCAGGTTGAGTTAGTTGTACTTCCAGATATGGTTGGAAAGCTCTTGGAATGATCTTTCCAACGCAACCCAGTTTACATGATTCCGAGTTTGTAGGAGTAAGTTATGCCATTTGGAAGTTGGGCTGTTGGAATAAGGAAATGTCCAATCCGGATTTTTAAGTGGTATTTTAGTCTTTTCCTGCCCTATTATTTTAATCCGTTTTTAGGAGTTTAATATGGGTCAAATCAGATTTTAGTCAGTTTTAGAAATTTGAAATTTACGC
Source organism: Solanum acaule (assembly GCA_036250505.1). Taxonomy (NCBI): domain Eukaryota; kingdom Viridiplantae; phylum Streptophyta; class Magnoliopsida; order Solanales; family Solanaceae; genus Solanum; species Solanum acaule. Next base: position 11,171 of record JAJOOR010002749.1, on the reverse strand, counting down.
TAGGGCTTGGAGAAAGGAGAAAAGAGGAGGAAGAAGAAGAAAGGGCAAGATTCATCAAGATCGATCCATTTATTTGTGGTTTTCGCCAAGGATTTATTTCTACCAGGTATGTGAGATCACATAGTGTTGGGTTACTTCACCCACGCACCAACCATGATTATATTCAGCGAATTTAAGTCTTTGAAAGTTAGAAATTGAGTTCTTGATGAACATTGTTGAAAGTTTCGTTGAATTCTTGTGGATTGTGTTGTTGAAGCTTCTTGATGATTTGATTCATTTTTTCGGGTGTAATTTCGAGTTGAACCTATTGTATATTGAGGGTATTAATTATTCTAAGTGTTTGGGGAAAAATCCAAGTGAAATTAGAGGGTTTAGAGTTGAAAAACGAGGAAGAAAGTTCGGAGATTTCTGGGGCACCGCGCCTCCCAGAGCGCCACAAAAGTTCCTCTGAACTTTGGGCTCTGGCGCGCCGCGCCAGCCAGAGCGCCACAACAAGCTCTCTGAACTTTGAGGGCTGGCGCCCCGTGCCTCTCAAAGTGCCAGGGACGCCAGTTCTCCCCATTCGTTCCCCACCTTTTCGTACTTGTTCCTTAGCAATGTACCTATGTTTTCTAGTCGATTCCAACACTCTAAGGTACAACTAAACATCATGAAATCATCTATAAACATGAGATCATGAACCTTGAATCCATAATCCAATTCAAGGAAAGTTAGGATCAAAGTCAAGAGAAGTTAAGAGTCAAGTCTAGAAGTTAAGAAGCAAGTCAAAGCAAAGTTTTTAAAGTTTACAAAAGTCTTTAACAAATGTTTTAACTTTGTTTTAAGACTAAAGTTTCAAGTTAAGCAAAGCGTAAAGAGTTGAGTTCATTTCTCCAAAAGCTATAAGGGAACTAAGTATTCCTAAAGAGTTTATAAATGTTTTCACATTTGAGCAAGAAAAGGGAACATCGATTCCAAGAGAGCTTTTAAGCTAAGTTTTGAGTAATTATCTCAAACCACAGAAAGAAAACTTGTTTTTTTAAAACATATGAGCTAAGTATATTTTTGAGAGTAGTATTGAGCACCGATATGGGGATGCGAGTTCATATTAACTCAAGTCTCCATAAACCATGTAGCCATCATGGGTATTAATGGGTCATACTTTTTAGATGACCACATAAGTTAAGCTAGTGGATCTACTAAGTTAAGTAGTTCTATATGATGGCAGAGTATACGACAGTCTGGCAGCGTGATGGTAAGAACGATGTATCACCACTTAGGCTCATAGTGGTGGTTGTCGGTTAGAGAAACTCCCACAGAGATTATATTATTTTCTTATATGAGTAAAGTTGAGTTTGTTATTGCATTTTTCTTTAACAAACTAAGATGTTTTCAACTATTTTATAAGCCTTATATACTGCATGTGCTTTATTGCTTTATATTTGAGTTAAGTTATTCAGAAGTTGAGAAGAACCAAGGTAAGTGTTTCTTTCAGAATATTTTCAAGCCTTTGTATTGTTTAGCATTCCAACTCGCATACTCGTACATTCAATGTACTGATGCCAGTTGGCCTGCATCTTATTATGATGTAGACGTATGTAACCAGGATTAACATCCAACGCCTCGTTGATCCAGCTTGAGCATTTAGAGTCTGTTGGTGAGCCTTCTTGCATTCTGGAGGACTCCTTTATTTGCTTTCTAGTCTTTCAGATGTTTGGATGATTGGGAGTCCTGTCCCAACATCCCTCTTTGTTTTAGAGGCTTCATAGACATTTAGTAGTCAGATGTCTTTACATTATCATTTCATATGTTGAGACTTAAGTTGCCATTTTGGCCAAGTTGAATGTTGACTATTAAACATTCTGAGTTATTTCACTAAAATTATTTGAGTAGTTCATTTTGATCATAGTAAGCATGTTTAGAGTCTTCCGCTGAGTCAATAAGCCAGGCCAATGGTTCGCTTGAGGCCATCAATGGTCTTCGGGTGTCGGCCACGTCCAGGGTGTAGGCTCGAGGAGTGACAGTTATGAATCAAACTCAACCCACACATCTAGAATTTCTACATTAGATAGAGGAATATAATGATTCAATAACTCAATCAATATAAACATAATCAATTGACATGCTTCTATAATCAATCAACCCACATCATGAATTCACAATTTAGCCATATGGGGGAATCATGGGTTCTTGGAGGGATTTTATCATAAATCAACATTTAATCATCAATTCAACCATAATACACCATAATCAACCATAATCAACCATAAATAAACAATTGAAAATGTTTTGAAAGAGAACCCATGACTTAGATTGAAACCCTAGGTTTTAGGGAAATTGAAAGCTTTGAAATTAAGTTTTGAAGGGATTCTATGGGTGAAAGCTACCCATAGATGAAAAGCCACCATACCTTGAATAAGAATCTCCAAGAAATTTGAGGAAGAACCCTTGAATTTGCCAAACCCTAGCTCCAAGTCTACTATTCTTCTTCTTTGGGTTTTAGAGAGAGAAATATTGTGAGGAAGATGAAGTTTTAGTTTGATTTGGGTGTTTGAGTATAATGACTTATTTTGGGAAACTTTGACTTAAAAACAACTTATATAGTACCCCTAAATATACCAAAAATGACCTCACTTTAATTAGACTAAAAAGGAAAAGACTTAATTGATCCTCATTTAATTGACCTCGTCAGGCACCACGAGCCACCTTCACGAGCCGTGGTGATGACCACGGTCCGTGGTCCCACTCGTGAAGATGGGGCAGTAGCTAGGCACTTGGTGCCTTAAGCCCACAAGCTCAAGGCATTACCACGAGGGGATCCACGAGCCGTGGTCCCTCTCATGGTCCTTGAGGCAGTAACTATGCTACTTTGTGCCACATGCTACTTTGCCCAAGGCATCTTCACGAAGGGCTCCACGAGCCATGGTCCCTCTCGTTAAGTTGAGGTAGTAGCTTGGTTAATTGGTGGCCACTCTACCATAGCCAAGGCAAGTTCACGAGCTACCTTCATGAGTCGTGGTGTGGACCACGATCCGTGGTCCCACTCGTGAATTTGGGGCAGTGTGCTCCAAGCTAGGGGCAGCCTTGGCCTTTGGCTTGGCCCCTTTGCCTTGGCACTTGCCCCTTGGCCTTGACCCTTATAACCCTCATTTCAACTCTAGATGGTCTTCAAATTTACAGGGAGTCATTTTATGATTTTTACCCTTACGTTTAGGCTCTAGTTTAACCTACTATTTTTCAGAGTGTTACAAATATCTTGTTAATTACTCCCTCTGCCTAACAATAGTTGTCCACTATTGACTTGGCACACCCCTTAAGAAATTATAAATGGAAGGGTAATTTTACTATATCACCCTTTGAATATAATAAATACAATGTCTTGAAAAATGTAATAGGGAAATGACTATAATTAATGATAAGGGTAAATTAGGAATTAAGTGTAAAATTATTCATGAATTTCATAAAATGGACAAGTATTGTTGGACATCAATTTTTAGTATAGTGGACAAGTATTGTTGAACGGAGGGAGTACATATGAGCCTTTAATTTGTTGCTTGACTCCTAGTCCCAAGAATACTTTTGTTACTATTTTTTTGCCTTTTTTTGGTAGGTAGGAAATTTCAATCAAAGTACACATCCTCACATGTAGGGTGTTTGTGATTTGAATAATAATCGAACTAGATCGAAAAATGAATAATAATTGTCATCTCATCACGAGTGTATTTCACACATTTTATACTTTTATCTTATTCTAAAAAAAAATGCTCAAATGGTTCAAATTCAAGTAAGTAGAGATGTTCAATAGGTACAACTTCTAATTGGGGTGTCTAAGTGAATTATGCGGACAACTTTAAAGGGCTACATATCACTTAAGCCATAAATAAATAGAAACATAGTGAAAAATGTTTTAAATTAAAAAATAAATAAATATGATCATTGACCAGATAGAAGTGTCACATCACTTTTCTAATATTTAGATTTATAAAAATAAATAAATAAATATAAACATAGTGAAAACTGTTTTAAATTAAAAAATAAATAAATAGGATCATTGACCGGATAGAAGTATCACCTCACTTTTTTAATATTTAGATTTATAAGAAACAAAAAGGATAGTCAAATAAAAAGTCAAAAAAAGAGAAAAATAAATAAATAAGATTCTTGATCAAAGAGACATTCCAAATCACCTCTTCTATATCTAACTTTATTTAATTTACTCTATATTAAATAAAAATTTATACAAAACAAATAAATAATTAACGCAACAAATTAAAGTTATGTAACATCGAAAAGTTTCGCACAAAATAATAGGTCTTGTAAGCTCTTTGTGTTTGAGCTTGTCTTGGGTTCATGTTGCCGAAAGCTCATTTCTTGTTGATTTCAACCCTTGATGTCCTTCAATTCCATTAAAAAAATGGAGAAAAAAATGAATAATATAATATAATATAGAAGAAGAAGGAGGAGGAAATGAAAATGAAAATGAACATCCAACATAGCTAAAGATGATTGTTATTTATAGATGAGTTAAGCCATAATAAATCAGGTAGAAGAAAGTTGTGGAGACATCTTATTTAAGTGGAGAATGCAAAAAGATGAAGGTTTTTTGGTAACTCGTGAAATATCATTAGATGTAATAATATTTTAGTTACTAAATAATTGATTAATTAATGAAAATAATGAAGTAAATGTTTTTTCGGAAGGAGATAAAATAAATAAATAGGTTTTTAGGCATGTGAATTTTTGTTGTAAATGTACCTCCATTAATAAAATATTTATAATAAATTAAGTAAATTAACTTCATAATAAAAGTGCTAATTTAAATAAGAAAAAATGATTAAAAAAAGATAAAAAAGATAAATATAAATAAAAGTCATAGATAGATGCGACATCACCTAATTTATGTATCTCCTTTGTTATATATAGATTTGCATACATATATAATTGGGAAATAGACGCGAGACCCAAATATTTGCTAAGAGTAGTGCCAACATGACTTATTCACGAATAGATTTAATCCCCAAAATTTATAGGAATAATAAGAAGAAAAACAAAAAGTAATCTGCCAAAGGAGTCGAGAACGGCGAGTGCCTAAGGAAGAAGAAGAACGGGCAAAAGTTTTAGTAGGTGGGGTTGAATTATTTAGCGTTGAAAACAATACTTATTTTTTTATCTTTCAAAATTATAAAATAATTTTTTATAGTTAGATTGGGCAATAGGCCATGGCCAGGTGTCATAACTTTATTCGTAACTATTTTAAGCAACGGAGTGTGAGTTACATGCACAGGGTTTTATGTATTAATTGTCATTTTGTGTCTAATAGATATATATTTGTTAATATTAAAGTGTCTAATAGGTACTAGCCTTATTTGAGGTGTCTAAGTGAATTATGCGGATAACTTTAAAGGGTCATGGATGACTTAAGCCAGTTAATATTCATAAATTATTGAGATTCATGTGGGAAGTGCAGACCCATGATGTTACTAGTCAGACAATAGTATGATACATTTGTACAAAAAAAAAAAGAATTAATTATGAATTTTGTCACTAGTCTGTCACTAATAATACAGTTCGACCCACATTTAAGAAAAGTTTTTTATATAATCAGTTATTAATTCATCATTAAATGGAATAAGTAACATGCTTTTTTTATTTAATAATAAAAGTTATAACCTATATGCTTATTTATACAGACCTTGAGACTTCTCTATCTAAGTTCTAATTCTTAAATTTCGACCAAAAATTAGATCTCATTTATAGAAAAATAATGGAAGTTGAGAAAGTTCTGCACATGAATGGAGGGGAAGATCAAGCTAGCTATTCCAACAATTCCTTAGTTCAAGTTAGTCTTTTTTACTCTCTCTAGTGAATATTTTTCTTAAATATGATATTTCATTATGTATATTTTCCATAAATAATCTTGAGCCATGTTGACGATAATCTAATTAAGAGGTTGTAACAAAGTGATAAGTACTTCTCCCATTTTAATTAGATGTTTTAGACTCAAGTCGTCAAAATAGAATCACTTTTTATTGGAGCGCTTTATTCTCTAATGAAGAACTTCCTGACGTGAATCTAAATTAATCCCAATCTTAGAGTGGATAACAAACACAGGGTGAACATGCTTGCTTGGGATTTGAGGTCAACATGCTTGCTTGGGATTTGAAGGGCAAATTTGCCCTTTTAGTTAAAATAAAATAATATCATTGGTCTAAAAAGAGCTTCATTGCAGATGATTTATAAAACTTTCGCTGCTTTACTAAATAATCCTTTGCTTGTGTCATCACATGCATCAACCTTATCACTTTTTGTTTTCATTTTTGCCCCTACTTTATTCTTTTAATAATGCACAATTGTTTGCATACGTTGGTAAATATTGAAAAGTTAGAGGGCAAATTAACTCCTACAAACAACAAAGGTGATGTCATTGGTAAGATCGAATGCTTAATCCTTTTTTGTTTTTCCTTTTATTCTTTTTCATATTTTGTTTTCAATTCCCAATTTAAAATAACATAAAATTTTCAAACAATTGTGATTTACAATATTTTGGCCCAAACAATTGTGATGTAAATAGTTGTGATTAAAAATTTATACTACTTGATCAAGTTATGCATTAATAATTTTATAAACTACTTTCATTGTTGTTTCAGATAGGATAATTAAGTGGATTTATTTTGATAATTTTTTTAAAATAAATTGTGAAATGTATATTATATGTCACGTTTATGATAAAAACATATTCAAACATAAATTATATTCCAAATGTTCATCGTAAAAAATGAGTCAAAACTTAATTTCGTCTTCAAATAAGAATTCCTTGATATTCCTTTTGCTTTTTAAAAAAAATGGGAATTTATTTCCAAAGAGTAACATTTGTTATTTAAAAATTGACGTGAAAAGGTACTATAAATCACAATAATTAACAACTTGAAATATTTGAAAACACATAACAAATTTGACTTGACTCTCGAAATTCCATTTGTGCCACATAAATTGAGACAAAAAAAGTAACATTTAAGAACGCAAGATAGGCCAGTTTATAAACTAGGTATTAGCCCACCTAAAGGTGAGGTGCTGCATTCTAGTGCTGGAAGTATATCGGACACTATTGATGTAATGACTCTTATGTTTTAAGTTATTAGTATAATATCCTATTATTACCAAAAAAAGAAGAAGATATTTGATGGCTTTTCCACTCAAGACTACATTTGTTATTTAAAAAATGATGTGAAAAGGTACTAAAAATCACAATAATTATCAACTTGAAATATTTGAAAACACATAACAAATTTGACTCGACTCTCGAAATTCTATTTCTGCCACATAAATTGGGACAAAAAAAGTAACATATAGTATTATTTAAAAATTACATAAAAGTACTACAAATTGCAATAATTAATAAATTAAATATGTAAAAAAAATATCTTAAAATTTGATGAACTCTCTATATTTCATCAGTGTCACATCAATTAAAACAAAAAAAATAACATAATGGCCCCGATAGCTAGTCTTGAGTGGAAAAGCCATCAAATATCTTCTTCTTTTTTTCTAGTAATACTAGGATATTATATTAATAACTTAAAACATAAGAGTCATTACATCAACAGTGCCCGATATACTTCCAGCACTAGAATGCAGCACCTCACCTCTAGGTAGGCTAATAACTAGATTACAAACTGGCCTATCTTGCCATCAAATATCTTCGAATACATATGAGCATTTAATTTTTTGCTCGACTCCTAGTCCCAAGTATGCTTTTGTTACTATTTTTTTGCCTTTTTTTTTTGGTAGGTAGGAAATTTCAATCAAAGTATACATCCTCACATGTGTGTTTGTGATTTGAATAATAATCGAACTAATTCGAAAAAACGAATCAAGTTGATAAATAATTTGAATTTGATTTTGTATTTTAAAATCAATACTATTTGGTTCATTTTTTATTTTATTCAAGAAAATCTAAAGAAATAACCAAATCAAATTGGATCGACAAATTACAATACATATTTTCGTTATAATTATATATGCATTATATATTATTTTTGATGAACAACTTTTTCTGCAAAATATGCAGCGCACTAATTTTTTTAATTTTTTTTACAAAAATACACATTGTATTTTACCATAATTCTCTAAAATTTTCTACCATTTAATAAATTATAAAAATCCCCTCTTGGATACAACCCTCCCTTCTTGGATATATCTCTATCCTCCTCTTGGATACATATCTCCCTTATTGGATACGTCCCTCCCCTCTCGGATACATCCCCCTTTAAGTAATGTACCATTCACAATCTATGAGCTATGTATCCACAGGTTTCTGATGTATCCGAAATCTTATATATTTAAGAGATTTTTGTAATTTGAGAAAGAAAGTAATAGGGTGTAGTTAACTTTTAACAACATAAAATTTATGTAATTTTTACTTTAAAATGTAAGGTATGATGTATATGTTAGTTATACAACAATATCAATAGCTTATGCATTATTCAATAAGTAGAAAAAAAGCCATTATTTAAAAAAAATAAAAATTAAATGTATGTGTTTGACATGATGTTAAAATAAATATTTTAGCATATAATATCGTATTGTTAATTAAGGCAACTTAAATGAGTTATAAGTTATTGTTTGATAATAATAAGAAAAACATTTTATTGCAAAGTGTTAATTGTATTCATTTACTATCGTGTTTATTTATAAATATTCATGTTAATTTTTTATTTTTTTTAAAAAATCTAATTAAATACCTACAATTATAGAAAGAGTGATTTCGAAATGGTAGTTTCTTGCCATTTTCAAAAAAGGTTAGGGGCAATTTGGTCATTACACATCTCAACATATGTGGCTTGCAATTAATAACCTGGAATAACATGCTACTCGTCCTGTTAGCCGACATAAACATGCTCTATTTTCAATATAGTTCAAGCCTTATGTTGTGGAGTGTCTTTTGGAAACCATCGTTCTATTTACATATGATCGTAAGATTTGCATACTCTATCTTCTTCAAATTTCATTTAGTTAGATTTTACTGGGTATGTTGTTGTTGTTCTAGAATCATGCTTCATCAATTGAGTTATGATTTTTTCTTTTTTGCGATCATTTTTATTGGTCATACATATGTTTATTTTTGTAAAGTTAAAATACAAAAAAAATGATCAACATTTTAAAATGTAACTTTTTACTATATTAATATGAGAATAATTGAAACTTATGGTATTTTTCTTATAATTTTTTAATATCCAAAATTTAAATTTAAAATATTAAATAATTTAAATTTGAAGATTAGTAAAATTAACTCTCATAAAATAAAACGTGATGATTAAAAATGAATGAATGGAATGATTACTTTTAAATATTTTTTTCTGAACATTTTCTCAATAGAGATAGTTTTTCTTAAATTAGAAGCAGAAAAATAGAAACAGTTGTTTTGATTAGTTTTGTATCAGTTTTTAGGTTAGAAGATACTTTGAAGTTTGAAGTTTTGTGTTGGAAGGAAGTAGTTGATTGGTTTGTAAAATATTATAAAAATGCATTTGTTTTTGAGTTACGTCCAATAATAGTTGTCTCCAGTTGACTTAACACACCCCTTAAAAACAATAAATAATAGGAGTAACAATACTATATTATCCTTTGACTTATTAAATTTAATGTTTTGAGAAATGTGTTAGATGATAATAATATTTAATAGCAAGGGTAAAATAGACACAAAAGATAAATTATCCCTTGATTTTCTAAATTGGACAACTATTGTTGAACGACTATTTTTAGTATAATGGACAACTATTGTTGGACGGAGGGATAATAGTTAAAAGGCTTCTTAAATTGTCATACTTCATTAAATTCACACTTAAATTATAAGAAATCTTAATTATCTCCTTAAACTTGAATTTTTAGAACTATTTAGCCCCCTAAACTATATGAAGAGTCTAAATCACCCCTCAAACATAGATTTTTAGAACTATTTACCCCTTAATATGTCACATGACACAAAAAAAATTTATCTCGTCTTAATTTATATGACTCAGTTTCTCCGAAAGTGAATCATATCAACTGACCTGAATTTGTATATATTCTAATGTTCTTTCCTTGTCTCTTTCCTCTACTACTTGCGTCATATTTTTGTTTTACAGAAAACAACCTATGCTATTTGCCTTTGAAAGCATAGGTCAGGCAGAAATTCTTATTGAACTTTGCTTTTTTTTTTTTTACTATGTTTCTTCCATTAGAACTTATATGATTTATGTACTAAGTATTTGAAAAGAAAATAATTTTAATTGAAGATACGTAGAATATATTAAAATGTCATTTAACTTATAATTTTAAATATATTATGTAGAAGTTAGAATTAAAAATTATATAAAAGAGTAAAGAAACGTTCATTTTAAAACGAACTTAAAAAAAATAGGACAATTTAAATTGAAACGGTAATAAGATTGTCTTTTCAATTTTGATATGTCTGCATTTTTCTCAGCCATAAGCATCGAGCATACCCTCTAAACCTTTTTCATGTTTATTTTTTTGTAGATGGGCCCCACAATATTGTCAAATTGTAAAGCCACTTTAGAAAACCTCTAAAGCATTATAAATAGGAATATTCATCATGCTCCATTGTATTGGTAAGTTGAAGAAAACTTTAGTTTGCAACTTGCCAATAGAGACAAGATTAATAAGGTATATTCCCTATTTTTTTATTTATAATACTAAGATCATTTCATGTAATAGTTTAATTTTGCAGATCTAGAAATAGTTTAATTAATAAGTGGAGTACTACTATTTTTTCTTCTTAAAAAGTTACTAGTATTAGTTAGTATGGAGTCTATTCAAAATTCCATATATAGAGAAAAATATATAGGGGATAATCCTAATTAATTAGTATTTGTGGAGATAATCCTATACTAACCCTAGCAGCCTAACTAGGTGATTTCTAGATCATCTAAAAAAGAGTACTTAATGGAACTTTTGAGGATTATATCATGTTGATCCCAGTTGCAAAATCAGAAATTTCGTATTCAAGATTTAATGTGTATACATAAAAAGTAGTTTTTGATCTATATATGCAGTATACTTTTCTTTAATACAAAAGTTTTAACCTAACTCATGTTTTTTCAAATTTGGTCCATATATTTCCTTTCCCAAACAGTTTTTGTTGGGGGGGGGGGGGGGGGGGGGGGGGGGGGGGGGGGGGGGGGGGGGGGGGG
>JAJOOR010002748.1:0-63850 GCA_036250505.1 Solanum acaule | reverse complement strand
TGGATTTTCGGTTTTTAGTTTTGTAAAAGTGTAACCCAATCCGATCCAAAATAAATTTGGTTTGGTTTGGTTTTCCTCTATTCGGTTCGGCTTTTTTCAGTTTGGTTATTCGGTTATGTCAATAATTAATAACATATATAACCAAAGTAATAATATTTAATCCCTTAAATATTCTTTCTAACATAAATCATAAGTAAAACTTAAAACACAATACTCATAAGTATATCTATTATAAATATAATTCAAACATAAAATATAAACGTAATCATCATGAAAGGCAATAACCAAAAAGGGACAAAAGTGGTTAACTCCAACTTAATTCTAAACTTAAACATTATATATATATATATATAATTTGGTTTTTTTTGGTTTTTCGGTTTTTATTTTTTAAAATCCGAAACCAAACCAAAAAACCAAACAAAGTAATTTATTAATCCAAAACCAAAAAACCAATCCAAATAAAAATTCGGTTTGATTTGGTTTGGTTATTCGGTTTAATCCGAATAGTGCACACCCCTAGTTACTTGTCCTAAAGTATGAACAACCTTGGCGAAAATCTTGGTTCCGTCGCTGATTTCAATCAATATTTTGGAATTTGAATGCACATGTCTTACATAGTTCATTTGCTTCGTAGATTTCCCGGGGTGGGGAGAATTAGGAAAGAAGAATATGAAACTGGTAAAGCACAAATATGGATTTATACTCCAGAAATTTCGATGAAAGTCGTATTACAACAATCATAGTTTTACATGAATGATTAATATTTTATGAAATTGAAAAATATAAGAATCTTAATACCCTACAACTGCCTTCTTAGTAACTGTACAGGAACTCAACACCCAAAAGCTAATTGAAAAGTTGAAAACCTTAGGTGGGTAGTGTTGCTTGATGAGTAAGATGCTACAATGAAAATGGCTTGGTGTACACATCAAATGGCTCATTTGCTGTCAATTGTGGCTCCTGAAACAAAAGATGAGAACAACAATTTTGACATCAAAATATTGATTCGACATAACTAGACACTTATGTTTCAAACAATTGAATTAAACGAACATATTCGTTTGGCAAAAGGTACCTGTCTCATTCCAACCCCAGCACTTCCTCCGGTAATCAGCATTGTCAGAAGAGATGTCACAATGCCACCTCCTACACCATTATCAGAACTGCGAATGGCAGATCTCATTGCATTTAGAATACCTCCATATGTAGTTCCTTTTCCTTGCTCGATTGCTTGGATGAAGGAAAAGGTCATCGCACCAGTTGAAGTGACCTTGGACAAATTCTGCCATCAATCAGAAGGTTCATTTAATCGGCTTAGTTAGATTGATTTAGTCCGATAAATTTCAATATCCCGGATTCAAAATTTAAGAGGATGCAGGAATTTTACATCCGTATCAGCAGAGGTTTGATCATCATCACAACCACTGAAGGATATGACCTCTCCCCCACTTGTTCCTTTCCATGCTCCTGATCGAGGACGATGATCTTCCCATACATAACGTCCAGTCCTGTAACCAAAGGACATCAAATATCATATAATAGGTATTAAATGATCTTGAAAAGGTTACACTGAGAGCAGCAACAACAACAACATACTCAGTATAGTCCCACAAGTGAGGTCTGGAGAGGGTAGGGTGTACGCAGACCTTACCCCTACCTTTGCAGGTAGAGAGGTTGTTTCTGAGAGACACAATCTAGCATAAGGCAGAAAAAGAACATAGTGCTACAGACCTGTCCATCCTACAAAGAAACGGTAGATCAAGCATAGTACCACTGTGACAAGCATCTATAATAGCATGAAGCTTAGCTCCACGCGGAAGAGGCCTAACAAGTGTTGCATTAATTTCATCATCAACAATCATTCCTTGAGTTTCAAAGTCCAAGGGGCAAAGTGTTTCATCGAACCCGTCAACTTCATCTCCAGTGTAATTCCTTTGTTGTGAACCATGACCAGAATAATGAAACACCAGAGAATCCCCTGCCTGACAACCTTGCACAAGCCAGTACATTGCCATTCTTATATTATGTTTTGTCGGAATTCTGTATGGATCTCTCTCTTCTTCTGAAAGTAAACTTCCACAGGGAAATGGACATTTCAGAGTTAGGACTAGTTAATAGTGAGTCTATCTATATTACTATATAACATGAGAACATGCAATGGTATATAATTAAAACAAAAAAATTATTGATCTAGATCCTCACTCCTCATCACATCTCCTCGCAAAAATTAACACAGAATCAAACTAAAAGGGGATAAATGACATAGCCTTTATGAATTGTTCACGAGACACCAAACATCAGAGCAAAATGTAACACTAAACCACCACGTACAAGAATGCAAGAAGTTTTCAAGATTTTAAAACAAGGAAAGATAGGAGACTTCTATGTCAAGGTTGTTCTATCTAGAAAAAATTAGCTGACAGAGCAAACATATGACATGTATTTACCCTAAATAGCGAGAGTTTAAGAAAATTACAATACATAGTGAGAGTATCTGTTCGTTTGGGCTGTATCAACTCGCTCTATATTAGTATCACTGTATCAATTCACTTTGTATTTTTTTGCTTTGATATTGAGCGATTCAATACAAAACGAACAAATGTAGAGCGAATCAATACAAAATGAACAGATAAAGAGCGAATCCATACACAGCATCACGAGTTTTTTACTGTCTTGGGGAAGCCTGTACAGTGTTTTCGGATTGTAAAGTCATGATGCGAAGTAGCAAACGTGATAAGCTTATTTTTTTCATTAATGATGGAGTTATGCGTAGTAGTTAAGTAAACTGCTTGTTCCAGCATATTCATCTCACATCCATATTACATCAACACACACTTTTGGAGAAAGCTGTGATTGTCACATAAAGGTGTGAAGAAGAAAATAAAGGGCATATTGAGTATACCTTTTAAGAAATTATTTTATTAAATGTTATTCCCTCTGTCTCTTCAAGTTATTCCTCCTGTCTTTCTTATGCAATACTGTTTGATTAATCACAGTTTTAGAAGTTAATTTGACTTAACTTATAAGTAAATTGAAGCTAAAAGTTACTCCTAACTGATAAAGAAAATACCAGTACATTATTGTTTAAATACGATTTGTTAAATAAAACATAGTCTCTAAATATCATACTAGCTTAAGCTGAACAATGGCAACCCAAGATTTGGTTTTAGTAAGAGCACAGTGGTAATATTTGTCTACAAAACTAATGCTGAAAAGATTTGATAACACAAAGAACCAAACTAAAGCAAAAATTGATAATGAAGCATACAAAAAGTTCATATGAGAAGAATCAAGACAAAAGTTTTTTGTACAAGGAGAAAAACTATGGACGAGGAAATATACTTACAATATTAGTTGGTTTTGACATTTAAAAGTCATTGCAGTCGTTCAAATAGCAAATAAAAAACATAAAATTAGGGGTGACAATTGGGTAGATTGGATTAATTTTGGACAGATCAAGACTCGATCCAATTTAAATTTACTTGGGTCAAAATGAGTTAGGTAACGAGTTATGTTCGACCCAATTTTTCGAATCCCTCTAGTAGCTGTAGGTCATAAAGTGATCAATGTAATTTAATCTCTTTGTTAAAAAAGGGGCACACAACGCATAATCAATAGAAAACTACCTCAGAATTACAAGTCAAAGTCAAGATGAGACGAGTTAAAATTGATCGAAAAGAGTTTTAAGTATATGAGAATATATATACCAGTAAGCATGAGAATTGAGTCTTGAGGAAAGTTGAATCGATTAGTGAGCAAGAACTTCATACATTTAGCATCATTAATGCATCCCTTCAGTTGATTCCTCGTATTCTTATACGAAATCCCCACAATCACAGCTCTCTTTCGTGACGATGAATTTTGACCGGAACTACTCGAGTGGTAATTATAAGTAGACGGAGCAGGAGCAGGGGCAAGGGGTGGAGGCGGATAGTAGTGGTTATTGTAAGCGGAAGGCGGTGTTGGCGGAGCAGTGCGAGGATCAGCAATTAGTGTGACGGCTCGGCAGATGGCGCAGCGAATGGACTTTGCACCTGGTGGGAGTTGTAAGGGGGTGTGGCACTTAGAACAGTTGACAAGCATCATCATTTTTTTTCTTCCTTCTACTTTCAATTAATTAGATAATTGAAAATGGTGATGCTTTTTATGAATTAATAATGGATTGGTGGGTGAAAGAAAAAGAGTGAATTTATTTATAGAGAAGGGGGAGTTGGTAAGAAGGAGAATGGATGAGGAGAAGAAGGCTCTGTGTTGACTTTCATGCAGACTGCTGCTCTACTCTGATGGCTGGCTAGTAACTACCCATAATTAATTGATAATTTGAAAAAATACTCTCAAATTATTTGAAATAACTTACCTTTTTCCTCGTTTGTTGTTTGTATTAAAAAATAAATAAATACGAAAAATGACTTGATATATTCCTAATTACAAAAGTAACTCATATATATTTCTATCGTGATAATAATGGCTCATATATATTTCTACAACTACAAAAAGGAAAAAAATAATATATATTTTTTAATTTTAAAAAAATATGTACTTGATCTTCTCACACATAAATCATTTTTGAATTTTTATTATTATGATTTCAGTTTTTAATTCTTATTTTGTTTTTTTTTTCGTTCATTCTTTAGTGTAAAAATAAGAGGAAAAAAAAGAAAGAAATGTAAATGGAAAAAAATTGAAAATTAATAGGCGAAAAAAATTTAAAATTAATTTTTCGCAGCTATACTTAAATTTAATTTTCATATCTATAAAAAAAATATTGAGACATCTACAATAAATTTTACAAGAAAATAAATTTGACCATCAAAATAATAAATTTAAATTAGTCTATGGATAAAAATAATCAAAAGAAAAAATATGTGAGAAGGATCACATATACTCTTACATGAATTTGTTTTTAATAAAAAATAATTTAAAATTATTTTTTCACTTCCGTAAGAAGAAAATGATATATGTGAACCATTTGTGTAACAATAGTGATATATATATGAGTCACTTTCATAATAAGGAGTATATCAACTCTAAATAGCAAAATTAGGGGTATATCAAACCCTTTTTCCTTAAAAATATATTTTTATTTTTAAACCATAAATACTCTTATATAGTTAGTCTTACTATTAGAGCTTATATGACCGTCCTACATGACAAAAAAAAAGGATCAAAATTGCCTTTAAATTATTAAAAATTACTCAATTTTACATTTATGTAATGGTGGGTCTCAATCCTATCAACAAGTGATCTTACCTAACATATTTTTGTCCAAGTATCATAATGTATATATAAATTTATAACTCTTTCTATTTTAACTTGGTATGAACACGAGTACGCAACATAACTTATTATATTAAAAATAATTTTTTTATAGAACGTAAAATAAAAATTATTTTCTGAAAATAGTCTAATTTCTGCATTTAAAGAAAGAAGACCAGATATATTTGATTAATTTAATTTTATTTCATTTTATTTTGTATTATTATGTAATTTCTATTTTAATTTATGTGACATATTTTGACTTAGCGAAGATTTTTAGTAAGTGTCATCTTTTACTGTATGCAACTTAATTTAAGATTCAGTTATTTAGCAACTTGCAAATAGTCTTACTGTATTTGTATGCTAAAGTTCGTTTCATAAAATTTGGGATAATTTTAAGGGATAAAGGTCTGAAAAATATCCTAATTTTGGCCTAAACTGCTGTTACGATACCAAACTTTAATGAGGATCTATTACCCGCAGACTATTTAATATCGTATTTTAAACATATATATTTGCCCATGTGGACATAAAAAATAATGCAAAATTATAAATAGTAATGTGTCCACGTGGGCACATATATACCTTTAAAATACACTATTAAATAGTTCAGGGGTAATAGGTCCTCCATAAAATTTGGTATCGTAACAACAATTTCGGCCAAAATTGAGGTATTTTTCAGACCCTTATCCCTAATTTTAAACTCAAACTTAATTTGTGATTATTTAAAAGTATATCTTAATTTTAAACTATTCTTTCTATTCCCAATACTTAAGTTCATTTGAACTTGAAATATTTTAATTGAACGTATAATTTTAATTAATTTTTTCTTAACATTGGCATAAAAAATAATAATTCTATTAAACCCACCAAAAACCCTAACAAAAGAAAATGATTTTGATAGTTCGAAGACTTTTGTGCCTTTTTCAGTCATGTTAGACTATCATGTCAACAATCTAAATGGCTTATGTGGACATCCATCAATTGTAAGTAGTGTTTTAAAAGACTCTGTTGGGACTCATCTCGGGGCAGGGCTCTAGCAAAACACTCCGAGATTCAAGCGTGAGACTTAGTTCTGTAAGACTTACGCAATAAGCATCCGATTGTACGCACTAAGCACGTCTTATCTAACGTTCGGGACTCACCTAACAGATCTTACACAAATTATGTATTAAATTCTTTAGTTAATATTGACGATTCTTATACTTCTTGAATAAATGAATACTTAATAGTTTTTTAATCTATAGAAATAAAAAGATTGAGAGTAACAAATAACAAGTTGTAGTATTACATATTTACTATTTGATAATACTGTGAGTGTGATTATATATTGCGTAACATTTCTTTTTAAAATACATAGCGAAATTTTACTTTTTCAGTTTGCATTGATCTCCTCATGATTAGACCATGTCCCTTAGATTTGAAAAAGAAATTAAAGGTGCATTAGCTACTTGAAAGTAATTTTCATGATGGAGTGATATTTTTATTTTAATACTAATAAATTGTAGAGTAAGATAATAATGTATTTTTAGATATTAGATTATTTATATTTGTATAATAATGTTAGAAGTTTCATTTTCTATGAGTTTCCTTGATCATGTTTGTAATTATTTCAAATTATTGATGTATTTTTTATATATATAATTTTGTGTTATTATATCATTATATTATATATTGTAAATTAAAATTTAAAAATCCATAGGGCTTACGCCCCACGTCTCGAGGTGTACACCTCTCTCTATGCTAAGTAAAACGTACCGCTCCCCCCCCCCCCACCTTTTTTTTTTGTTTAAACCAATGATCTAAGGATATTTGTGGTCTAAAAATAGATGGGAAGGGTACTTTTAATATCAAAAATGAATAAAGGATAAATATGAGCTATTTTGAATATTTTGATGATATTTTTACCCTTTCACTTAAAAAAATAAAGAAAAATTTTCAAAAATATAATGGCCACCATATTATACCTACATAATCATATTTTTAGTTTATAAATCCATGATCCACCTAATCAATTTTTTTCAACTATATTTATACATGGTGTATATATATATATATATATATATATCTTTCCAATTGACTAGGCATAAAGTTAAAAAAAAATAGGAAGACTTTGAAAATTTATAGTCTCAAAAACATTAGACATTCGTGAGACTATAAGTCATTCATTAATGATAAAAGATAACTTTTAAACCAAGTGTGTCAAATAAATTAGAATGAATACAATATTAAATAATGCATCAACCTGATATAAAAGTATTCAAGAGATGTCTATACACACTTTTACTGTTATGTAATTTTATAAAAATATCATACAAAAATTGAGTTTCATCTCCTACAAACAAATACCCAAACTCCAGCTTAAATGAGTCATATCTTCATCGAATAACCTGAAGTTTTAATCATAACTTCATAATGATATCCTAAATATATTTCAATCATCAATTTGTTAAAAAAATTTAATATATCACAAAATTCGTTTGTGACTTCAGACTATTAAAATCTCAATAACAAGACTTCTAATTTTGTACTTCGATTCACCTAACAATATTTAAATCTTCAATGATGATAAACATGATTATCAGTTACTATACAAGAAGCCACTAACAAAAAATCAGCTAATTATAATATTATTGGAGATGACATAATTAATCGGAAAGGGAAGTGGCTTTATTAAGCTGATACCAGAATGTCAATATCGGTGCAATATTCTTTTTTATAGACACATAGTTGTATTTAGGAACGAATCTACGGTTCATCGAATTTCTTTGATAAAAAATTATATTGTATATATTATATATGTTTTTTTTAATTGTAATGTATATTAATTTTGAATCTCCTTGAACACAAGATTAGAAGTTGACTTAACATTTATTATTTCAGATTCACTTAAGATTCCAAGTTCAAATCTCAATCACCCGATGCGTACCTATCAGGGAGGCGGACCAATATAGGTAGGTGAGGGTGCACATGCACCCGTTAACTTCGAAAAAAATCATTTATATAGATGTATATCTATCTTGAGAAACTGACAAAAACTAAATATAAGTTATAGTGCACCCATGAAAAGTAGAGAATGGCACTTTGAACCGCTGGTACACACCAAAGAATCCGTCCTCGCGACTTGGGTTCGAGCTGACTTATTTGTAACATTAAAATTGCTAGACAAGAGATTCGAACTCATGATCATTAAGTAGAACGAATCCAACAATTGAAAGTTTCACTAATGCTAAATTAAGATAATATTGATGCATTTGGAGTCTTCAAATTCTAAATTTGCCGCCTTTACCTATCACCGATTGTATCAGCATTTAATTTGTTTCTTCAAGGGCACGTATACTATTTACTCTTTAATTTGGTGTCGAAACTAAGTACACTTTGATATCATTAGTCCAAAAGTGATCATCAAATTTCAATGATTCCCACTATGTGGTTGTGTGTTAAAAGTATACATTGGAGAAATAGATTCCCTAACCATACATTCAAAATAACCCTTGCCAATTATATATTTGATTGCTTTGTTAATTGGTAATGGTGAAAAGGGGGATGTCATATCAAAGCTCCTTCTGGAAAATTAATTAAAGAATCTTTTAATTGATTTCTAATTAGTTACAAGTCATGAGAATATGCAATCCATTCTTATGGAAACTTTATTCTATGAATCCCTAAACATGCAACACTTGCCTCTCTTTAATCACTTGATTCTTTGACAAGTATTAAAACTACACACTAGTCCAACATTATGAATGATTTTTTAGCAGAAATTAACAAAGATTGATGTGGACATTTGTGGTTGTGCAAAATAATCTCTCGCTCCATTAGGTTGTGGTGAGTGGGAAGTACTTCTTTATTTTTAATTAAAAGTCCCATGTTCGAGTCCAGGAGTCCTCTTGGGTACGAGCCGCCTTTGTTACGAAGCGTTTTACCCTCAGTGTAGGACTTTTCAACCCCAATATAGGACTTTCTGACGCGAATATAATTTAGTTGGGCTCCAGTATAGATATCAAACACCAACTAGCAATTACCGATAAATTCTATAGCTAACTCTATTTTACTTGTTAATCATGTTTTCTAGTTTCCACAACAAGCATTAATTAAAGTGAATCTTTGTTACAAACATTCTCATATATCATTCAGAGTTTATGGATCTTATTATACTTAAAAAGCTTCACATAAATCTGGTTTAATTATGCATTTTTGGAGTTAATTCAAATATTAATTTAGAGCCAAACCGGAAACAAGGATTGATTATACAATTGCACATGCCACCTATATATGCAGAATATTTGGAGCATGTAGCTAGGTTCTCTACCAGCTGTACTTTTACATTTTTTCAAACTTTCAACTTTTGAAAATCTAACTAAGATATATAGTAACATTCTATGAAATTTCATGGAAAGCTACTCAAGTATAGATTTATATCACATTTAAAAAAAAAAAGAATAACATAATACTAATATTTAACTATATTTATCTACTTAAAAATCACTTTGACCGAAAAAATGCCAAAAATCCAATGAAAACTCATACATAATACCCATTACCCAATCATTAACCCAAAAATGATTAAAATGTAAAAAAGAAGAAGAGAAAGTTATGCGGATAGGCAAACATATAATAGTTAATTAGCTAACATAACTATAGTTTGAATTAATTACGGCTCGCAACTTAATTTTAGCTGTAATTACGTCGCTTATACATATACAAATACAAATTATACACACATATATACAAGGGAAAAAGGACAAATATACCCCCGAATTATCGTAAATGGTATGCAGATACCCTCCGTCATACTTTTGGGACATTGGTGCCTGTGCTGTCTAAAAACTAGAGCATATATGCCCTTCACTCTAACAGAAGACTAAATAGGGACACGTGGCACAATCTTATCCGTCCATCCGATATTTAATAAATGTCGAATCGGTGGATAAGATTATGACACGTGTATGTCCGGTAGTATAAAGGGTATATATGCTCTAGTTTTTGGAAGGCAGGGGCACCAATGTCCCAAAAGTATGACGGAGGGTATCTGCATACCATTTACGATAGTTCGGGTGTATATTTGTCATTTTTCCCTATATACAATTATATGACAGATAGACAAATACAATTAGCCTCTCTCTACTCTCTGCCCTCTCTCGCTCGCCTCTCTCCTCTCTCCCAATCTCGCTCGCCTGTCACCTCCCTCTCCCAATCTTGCTCGTTAGATATACAAATACATATGTATACCAGTTACATATATACAATTATTTGACAGATATACATATACAATTCGCCTCTTTCCACTCTCTACCCTCTCTTACTAGCCTCTCTCCTCCCTCTCCCAATCTCGCTCGCCTCTCTCCTCCCTCTAAAATATAGCTATGAATCGTAATTAGTAAACTATAGCTATGGAGAATAATTAAGTTATTTTTGAGTGGCTATATCGGAAATTCCCCCCAAAAAATTAAGGGGTTGCGGTAAATGTATATTTTTCTTGTATATGTTTATAATATACATTGTCTATACATAATCAATATATAATTTGACTAACGATTGCAATTATTTTGACTGGGCGGCTATTTTATTTTATTTTCTTGATTAGGAGTGAGGTAGTGGGTGTCTCTGATACAAGTTCTAGTATATAAATGTAGTTCCACTCAACTATATAGTCTATTTTAGACTTCTTCATACCTTGTCATCTGTCCCAATTATTGGTGTACGTAAAGGAAAAATATTTACTATTAATTTCATGTGTGAAATGAAAAAGAAATGTTTGATTTACAAAATTCTTAGCACTAAATGAGAATAAAAGAGAAGAGACAAATTAAACACAACCTTCGTGGAAATTATCGGCCAATAATAATGGTTTGACTTTCTTAGTAAAACTTATTGAAATGATATTGAAGTTCTAACTTTGAAAAAATAAAAAAAGATAATACTACTTACTTTGCGGAATATATAGAATGACAACTTTTTAAGAATTTAATTATTAATAAATTTTATTTTGATATTTTTATTATATTATATTTCAATTGAGCATCTGAACATAATATTTTTATCAAATATTTCTATTCAAAATTTTTAAAAAAACCTTTTACGTACATATCCTTCAATTATACACATTAACCTCAATAAGTCATTATACTCCATGTCTATTTCAATTGATAATAATGTATATAATTAAAGGAGTAATACATATTTGGTATAATTTACCCATATAAGAAAGTTGGAATAGGCCCACCGAAGTACTATAAATGAGCAAATAGGCTGATACACAAACCATCACAAAATTATCAAAGTATTGAACAGTTAATTATTTACGAAAAAAAGTCTCAAAGTATGGTGAATTTACAACAAGTTATGACAAAAAGTAACACAATGAAAAGATAAAATAGGGGCAAAAGAAATGTATTCAAAGGTCAGACTTCTAACACAATGAAAGGATAAAATAGGGGCGAATATGAAGATGATCTCCAATGGTTTTTACCTCTCTCTTTTTATAATGGAGTTGTGTCTTATTATTTTGAACCTTATAATCTCTTCAGGGCCGTCTTAACCCCTAGGCCACTAAAGCCATGGCTTGGAGCTCCATATTCTTTGGGGTCCCCATTTTAAAAAAACAATTACTTATGTATGTTATTTTTTAAAAAAATTTATATGTACTATGAGTGCTATGATTTCTACTAAGGAAATTGCATATGAGATGAATATAAACTTGAATTTCGTAAAAAAAGCAATTTGATGAAAATATGGATAACGAAATCACAAAGTCCCTTGAAGAATGCTTTAGATTTGATTACTTTATATATGTAGAGAAGATCAAACTATTTTTTCATTTCAAAATAGATTTGAACCAATTGAAGCATATGAAAATGTTTTTGATCTCTTATTTAGTAGTAAAATATTGAGATTTCTAGATGATGAGAATTTAAAAAAATATTGTGTTAACTTTGAACTTTCTTTAACACGTAATAGTTATTCTGATATTGATGGTTTAGATTTATTTTTTGAATTAAAAGTGTTAAGAGAAATAATACAAGTAGAAGATAATGATCTAATGAAAATACTCAATCAAATAAAAAGACTTGATTCTTTTTCAAATACACATATCGCTTATAGAATGATGTTAACAGTTCCTGTAACCATTGTCTCACACGAAAGAAGTTTTTTCGAAATTAAAAATGATTGATTCTTCTTTAAGATCAACAATGTCTCAACTCTCAAGAGAGAATGAATTAGCTATATTATCATTTGAAAAGAAATTATTAAAACAAATTGATTGTAAAATAATACTTAATGACTTCGCATCTAAAATAGCTAGAAAAGTACATTTAAATAAAAGTATATATGATATAAAAAAATACATTAAGGCCCCTCTCTAAAGTTTTGCTTTAGGCCCCCAATATTGTTGAGTCGGCCTTGAATCTCTTAGAAGCTCTTATACCTGTTTAGACAAGTTTTTTTTGGAGAGAGTCAATGTATTTCTTTATAAAAGTGTTATATTTTAACTAAGTTTGAGTATTTCTATATTTACAACAGGGTGTTTTGCTTATATTTTGTTCACTTCCACATTTCATGTTTTAATTTTGGGGTAAGAATTTTTCTATCCAAGTGTTAGAGTAGGTACCCACATGGCTTGATGAATTAAGTCGTGATATAACAAGACCAAGAACAGGAACACATTAATTCTTGAACAACAAACATCAAAATTCAAGCAAAGGTTAATTCTGTAAATCTATTACAAATGATATGGTGCTATTGGTCAAAAAATTAATTAATTGTAGTTACTGTGAAATATTTTGATCTCTTGGCAACTTAGCCCTTTCCTTATATGATTACATGGGACCCATTGAATTTTGCCATTTCAATTATCATCCATCAATGTTTTATTTATTTCTATCTATTAGAAGAGAGAATTTCAACATAATTACTTAATAGTCAAATATTTTCCAAATAAGGGTATTTTGGTCATTGAAGTCTATTAACGAGCTGCTATTTATAGGGTATGTGTCTTACTACTACTACTACTACTAAATAGACACATAGCAGTGCTAAAATTCTCTAGCTCTTTCTTCTCTGGTAAAACTTATGACAAAAAGAGGAGACAAGTTATGATCGTTCTTTCCCTCTTTCTCTGTTTGTGGTGTTGTTGTAGATAGTGTGTTGTTACTTATTTATTAGGATCAAAATATTCTGTGTATTCCACTTGTGCAGTAATCACAATGGATAGTGGTTGGAGAGCTTTGCAATTTCTTCGATTGTATGAACACGAAACATCTCTTCCATTTCAAGTAACAAATTCTTACCTAATACCTGAAATATTTAGGTTGAAAATTGATTATTTGTGTGTTCATATTCACTTCTCTATGGTTGATGTTAGAGTTTGAGGGTGAATTTGATAATTACATATTATTTTATGTCTGAAATGACTGGTTACGAATTGCTCAAAAAGATTAAGGTACTTCTACTTTTTCTTACATTTAAATTTTACTCATTCATGTTTGTTATTTATAACTTTCCAAACTTGTTTTACGTGAACAGGACTCATCGTTTAGGGAAATACAAGTTGTTATTATGTCATCCGAAAATGTTTTGGCACGAATTGAAAAGTTCATTTATTTGCTTCTTATAAACTTTTGTAGAAACTGAAAGTCAGTGAACCAAAACTCTAACAAAATCATAAGTCTAAAGAAAAAGGGGTATAACCCCAAAAGCTAAAACAACTGAATATCTAAAGTACTAATCTAAGTCTAAATAAAATGGACTGAGCAAAAAGGAGAACTCATGGCAGCGTGGAAGAACTGGCTCACCCTTGAATTCGATTTGATCACTGATCTCCTAAACGAGGTTTGTCAGTAGCCGCCTGAAGATGCCCTGTACTCAATAAAAGAAAGAGCGCGTGCAGTATCAGTACACAACCACAGTGTACTGGTAGGATCACACGGCTATTCCAGTACGTGAAACATATAAAAACAGTCACAACATAGTAAACACGCATATACCGAACATATACAATATTAGTTATCATTTAAGGAGCAATGTACCATTTCACATTTTCAATAACACAATATATGACAAGTCAATGGTCCTCTTATGGAATTCATACCCAAACTGTTAGTGTACCGGATCATGACACCAGTTCCAATGTGTATGTCGGTACGTGACATCCGATCCCAGTTAGTGTGTCGGAATGTGACACCCGTTACATTCATCACGCCACAATCACAATCACAATGTACATTCTCAAAATCATACAATCAAGTGTTGATTCATGGCATACAATCATTCATTCATACTCATTTGCATTAGGTGTGATCAATAGTGCAACATTCACATACATACACACATTACAATGAAGCAATAGCTAACATACATCACACAAACAAGAAATCAAACCATCACCTACCTCAAATCCAAGCTTGATCCTCCTAAGAAACTTGATTCTTCCCTTTCCAGATTCTTTCTGTTTGTTCTAGG
Source organism: Solanum acaule (assembly GCA_036250505.1). NCBI lineage: Eukaryota > Viridiplantae > Streptophyta > Magnoliopsida > Solanales > Solanaceae > Solanum > Solanum acaule. Next base: position 49,132 of record JAJOOR010002748.1, on the reverse strand, counting down.
TCTACAAACAATTAATACAACGCAATGATCAATAATTAAGGTCTAATTTACCCGAATTATAACAAACCCAATAACCCTAGACCAAACCCATGATCCTAAGGTGCAGCTAGGGATTTTTCTCATTATCCAATTCAGTCAAAAAACCCTCCCCCATTAGTAATTAACCAATAATCCAAGTTCTACGGATCAAAAAATGGATTAGGGGAGTAAAAACCTTACCTTTGGTGCTAGAAGAGGTGGAAAACTATCAAGAACTTGCCCTGGTTCACCTCCTAGCTCTCAAGAACGAAAAATGCAGAATAAAATGTTTTTGGAGTTTATTTCCGACTTAAGTCATGACTGACCCGCTATGGCGGCTCCCATCCCGCCACAGCGTCCCCTCCCTGGCGGGAATAATCCCGCCCCAACGTCTTACACAGAGATAGTGAGTCGGAATTTGAGTTCCAAACCCCCATTTCATAACACACCTTAAATCAGGACGTTCAATAACTACATGCTCACGCTAAGATCAGTTTCGGGAGTTCTACTTGCCCGAAGGAGATTCCGTAAAGTAGTACGGGTTCCTTAACGTCTTAGCTATCTACTCATGTAATAAAATTTATTATTAACTCTCTCATTCATTACCAGATTTCCCTACACCTCTCATGACTCCAATTTTGTCCAAATCTGGACTAGGCTAGGAATTCCCAAGTTACTACCAAAAAGTTTTCCGGCCCAAAATTTTTCCCCGTTGGCTTTTCTATAACGACGGGAGCAGGTCGTTACAATAAGAAATTCGTTTACTGCAAATATATTTTCACCAATTTACCCATAATTAAATAGTTCCTATTTAATATAATTTTTTTGTTATGTAAAATTTCAAGAGTAAATTTTAGGAATAGCAAAAATAAAAATCATATTAGCGGTTTATAGCTACAATATTTCTATTTGCGCACATAGTCAAATCGTTGTGGGGCATCTGATTTGTATAAATCGCGGTGATTGGCATACATCAAATGCTAATTCTTCTGTGTCTATGAAAATTATTTTTGTATATGTATATGTTCTCTGTGTTAGGCTAGAGTGGCTAGCGAGATTGGGAGAGAGAGGAGAGAGGTGAGTGAGAGAGGGCAGAGAGTGGAGAGAGGCGAATTATATATGTATATCGGTTAGATAATTATATATATGTAACTACTATGTATATGTATCAATGATTGTGTTTGTATGTCTGCATAAAATTTGAATTCGTATACAATTGAATCGAGTTGAAACATTTGTATTTGTATATATCAAATCTCTCTCACTTTATAGAAACACAAACACAAATATATACTCCCTCCGTTTCACAAAGAATGATCTAGTTTGACTTGGCACGGAGTTTAAGAAAATAAAGAAGACTTTTGAATCCTGTGGTCCTAAATTAAAGTTATGTCAAATGTACAAAATTGTCCTTTAATCTTGTGGCCTTAAACATGCCACGTGGAAAGCTGAAATTAAAATGTTACCAAAAAAAGAAAGAGGTCATTCTTTTTGAAACATACTAAAAAGGAAAGGAGGTCATTCTTTTTGAAATGGAGGAAGTATTTGTGTTATAAAGTGAAAGAGACAAGGTAGGGAGAGGAGAGAAGCGAGGGAGAGATGACTGAAAAAGAGGAGACTGGCGAACAAGATTCCAAAGAGAGGGGGAGAGGGCGAATGGCATGAACAACCGAATGGCAAGAAAAGTGAAACGTTTGCTGCGAATTGGAAGTAAATGAAACTATAGCTATAACATTTATTTTGAATTAATAGTTTGCTATAATGCATAATTTTCCCAATTATCTTAATAATAGGAGTAATCTTCTTTTTAAAAAATGATATATATTTTTTAATTATGTTAAAAAAAAACTAAATATAAAATTTTTAAAAATACTATATACTATGAATCGGGGAAAATAGTTAATCTTGGTTAAAAGCATCAAAATGAATTAAAGTTAATCATTCAATCCTAAAAAGGAGTTAAACAAGCTACTATATGTAACTAATACAGGATCGTTTGATAGTTAATTTGGATGCGAGTTATGCAAATATTAAATTTTGCATAAATAAATTACTTTTGGTAATTGGTTTGAAGGTATTAATACAAAGTTTAATTTAAAATTTAGAAACAAGCATAAGTTATAACTAATATATGTATAAATTATGTAAATTGAGTATTATTTATACAAGGTAGAAGATGACCTAACTAAAATATGAATAAATAATACGTTAATAATTAAATTTTATATAACAAACATTTACATAAAATTATATAAATTATTTCATAAAAGTTCTTTATTTTACTAATATTTGCATAATTCTAATCAACTACAAAATGACATTTTCCTCTCCTAATGTTTTATTTTAATAACGTAATACTTGTTATTAAAATCACCAATGGCTCATCACAGAAAAAGTACAAAAACAACCAAACGATCATTAGAACTACGAAGACGATGAGGAAGCACAAAAAGATAATATTTCATCTCTTGTTATAATGGGGTGACACAGAGCTGAACTTTTGGTTTTGAGGATTTGAAATTGGAGAAGGATAGTCAGTGTATACTTCATATATAGTTAAGCTATATTCAATTTTCTGAGTGTATCGTAATGTATAGTTCATGTATATATAAGCTATATTCAGTTTTTTTTTAGTGTGTCATAATGTATAATTAGTATATATCTTATGTATATGTAAATTAATTTTAAGCTTTTTGAGTGTATCATAATATATAGTCAAAGTATACTTTCTATGACATTTGACTATTTCTTATGTAAATAAAAATATGACTATATTTATTGTAAACTAATTACTTTATTGTATATATTTGAAATTATCCCAAATTAGAACTTTGATATGTTTTCCATTAGGCATGAGTTCTAACTTTCGACCATAGGAAAGGCGTTCATAATATTTTAGGATAATGAACTTGTTCAATTGACCACAAGTTCTACCTTATAGGCAAACATTAGACCTTAAGCCTAACGGACAACATAAATTCTCCCCAACCATTTTTTCCAAGTTAAGTTTATTTTATCACGGGTAAATAAAAAATGGGGAACTTTCATATATAACCACTCAAAAATAGCCTAATTACACTCCATAGCTATAATTTGATAATTATAATTTGTAGCTACATGTTAGAGGAACTCACTTCTTTCGGTCCAAAATAAGTTCTTTTTTGCCATGCCATTGTCGTGGCATAGAAACCACAAAATGTGAGAGCAATTCTCATCTCACGAAATGAGTGACTGAAACTTATCCCTTACCACCTTTATATACGTGCAAAAACATCATGGCATGATCACTTAGTATTTCTAAAATATAAATAATTTTTCATATAATTGAAGCATAGCCTGTAAAAATAAAGAGACTTCTTCGCAATATCACATATTTTCAAATTATTTGTGCAATTTTCTATTAAATATTGTCACGCCCCGAGCCTACACCCTGGACAGGACTAACACTCGAGAACCATTGTTGGCCCCAAGCGAATATCATCTTTATTTTTAACCTCATAATTTTTATTGCAATAAAACTTGGAGAAATTAATGATTTCAACCTAACAAGACTGATAAAAATCTTGATATTGAACACTAAATTAACTTCAATTGCAAGAATAACATATAACGATCCTTCCAATCGTTAAGACCGAACTATTTATAAAAAAGAAATCGTGTGAGAAAATTTCTGGGTTGAAGAATTGAAAATTTCAGGTTATGATAGACTCGGACGAAATCTTAGTAAGATGAGGTCTAGGGAAATTCGAGAAAATAATTGGGTGAAGTATTTAAGTAGAGTTTGTTTTCCTTTCCCTAAGACGTTAAGGAGTCTGTAGGACTTTTCATAAGTGAATTCGGGTATATAGAACTCCTGATATCAAACTTGGCGTGAAGGGGTTGGTGACGAACGTCAAGATTTTGCAAAATAGACTAATTGGAGAGTATTTTCGAGGTTCTAACCCGTGCAAGCTGCTATAGCGGGTGACACATTGCTACGACAACCAAAATTTAATTCCCTCTATGGGCTGCTATGGTCCACTATAAAGGGATTGGACCACTATAACGGGTTTAATCGTTGTAAATGCATAGCATTCCCCCAAAACCCTCTATAATCATTTAAGAACATTTTGGGGAAAAACAAGGACGACTTGGGGAGATTTTCAAACATTTTTCATCAGGAACCTTCGTAAAGCTAAGTAATCCATTCTCTGATTCAGTACTTTGATTTATTGGCCTTAGAGGCAGTAATTGTGGTCCTAGAGGAGGGCTTAGGTTCATCCTAAGGTGGGGGAAATTTGAGTTTATGAGGATTTTGGGGTGTCAGACATTGACTTCTTTATAAAAACATTTGTTCTTGATTTATTTACCATAATTCACTAGTGTAACCATGAGATTAGTAGGTCTAGGTGAATTAATGGTGGAAAAGTCCTAGATTGGGTGGGAAAAACATGAGGTTGATCTGGAGTTTGAGATTAAGTTATAATCTAAGAATGTTTAGGGTAATTGAGATTTATTTTGTACTTGTGTTATTATTTTAGATCAAGAACAAGCTAAAATTTTACAAAAGGAGTAAAAGTTCATGATCTGTTCTAGGGTTTACTAGTAGTTAGAACTGGAATATGTCTTTAATTCATAGTATTCTCGTAGATTAAAGGTAGATTTCATACCTAGGCCTTTGGACACGGAGTCTGGATGATTCAAGAGTGTTGATTATTTCTAATATGGAGGAAATGTACTGTGTAAGCAAGTATTATCCTATGACTAGCTATGGCTGACTAGTTCATAATTGTAAACCTTTGAAAATTCTTATTGAGGTGAATTGACGGTACCATAAGGATTAAGTGTACTATACGTAATGCATGTTCAGGAAACAAAGGAATAAATGTGAATGATATTTTATTGATAATCTCATGCAATGAATTTGTCTTAATTGCTTGTGGTTTACTAGTGTGATTGTATTCATTGTAATTGTGTGATATTTGTGATTCACCAGTTCGATCAGACACCATGCCTAATATAAGATATCTCTTGATTAGATCATGCACCACGCCTTGTACATATTATCATTGACTCAAGTACATGTCTACTATGAAATATCTATGGTTGTCTTAGATACCACACCTAGCATAAGTTTTATTGTCAGCTGGCTCGGGTAACACAATTTGTACATGTTGCTGTTTGTTTGTTTGTTCCATGAGTGAACCAGATTATTTTATTGTGATGTATCTATCTTGGTTATCCATAAGTGGCCGAGTTGTTGTGTTTAATGCAGTAATGGTTCATGTGTGGACTGATTTGAAATGTTAAATATTGTCGTAGATATCTTAAGGACCTTTGAGTGGACCAGATTACTTAAAACATGAGTTGAAATCAGATGTGAATTATGGTGATCATTTAGACATGTCTAATATGGTTTCTAGGTTAGGTTGGCCACCGATAGTCTTGTGCATAGTTTATTTGTTGGTACTATGTGTATGTGTGTATGTGTGTTAAAATGATTTGTACCCTTAGAGTAAGGTACGTGTGGTGTTTGGCATACAAGGTAGGCTTGGAAAAGCTTATGATGACATAAAGGGAAGGTTTAGAAAATCTTACAGTGAAAATAGGATTGAAAGTTTAATGGTAGAATTGGCAGTAAAATGAGGCAGAATGGCTGGAAATAAGGTCTATGGGTCATGATTATTAGACCTAGGATAGTAAGAGTGTCACGACCCAAACTATCGTGATTGGTACCCACACTAACCCTCCAGTGGGAAAACTATTACTACAACCCAACTAAACAATACTAACCAAAAGACAGACATTTAGAGAAAGTTGAGTTCCCATAAACTCAGTAAGTGACCAAACACAAACATAAACAAGCGAAAATTCAACTTTTAGAACCTGAAAGTCATTGTACCAAAACTTCAATCTAAACGTTCTAAGATAAGGGGATGCAACCTCTAAACAACTAAACATAAAGTAAGAGTTTGAAAGGTCTAAGTACGAAGGAAATGGACTAAAATCCTAGATGCATCCATGGTAGCCTGAAAGAACTGGTTCACCCTTGCAAATCAGTAATCTCGTAGCTGAGGTCTCTCAACAGCCGCCTGAAGATGCCCTGTACTCAACAAGAAAAGAGCAAGTACAGTATCAGTACACAAACAACGGTGTAGTTACTTGTGCGACATACACAAGTAACTACAACATATACTTAAAAAATAACAAATTACCAATTCTTGCCCAATATATAAGTTTCACAATATCAATCTCAAATGCAACAGTCAATGGTGGCCCTTTCATGGAACCCACACTCAAACTGTTAGTGTGTCGGAACGTGACACTCGATCCAATAATATGTCATAACGTGACACCCAATCTAATATTGGTCGGAACGTGACACCCGATCTAATCAACCACAATCACTAACACAGTCAACACCACAATGAATGATTTACACACTTGTATCGTACAATCAAGTAACAGGTTCATTGCATGCTACAGAATCACAATTAGTCATTTCATGCGATTCATTTTATCTTTTCCGATTCACATACATGAATGAATACAATGGAGTAGTTAGAGGGCATATATAACATAGACGGGAAATCAAACCTTCACCTACCTTGAAACCAAGCCTGAACACTCTTAAGGAACTTAAGCTTCACCTTTCCGGAGTCTCTCAACTTGTTCTTGGTATTAAACAAGTAAATTATGCAAAAGATCAATAATAGAGGCCTATTTTACAGGGATTATATCCAAATACTAACCCTTGGCCAAACACCATGATCCTAACACCCAACTAGGTCTTTTTCCACCATTAAATTCAAGCCAAAACCCTTCCCCAAGGATAGATAACAAGGATTCTAAGTTCTAAGAATCAATTTACGAATTAGAGGAGTAATTGACTAACCTTTAGTGCGAGTATTAGTGAAAAAAAAAAGAACTAGGTCGCCCTTTTGCTCTCCAAGAATGCAGTTTGCAGAAAAATAATGTTTTTGGGACTTTTTCCATTTCTACTCGCAACTGGCCCGCCATAGCGGGAATAATTCCACCATAGCGGGTTGCACGGAGACAGAGACTCAAAATTTGTATTGCAAGGGTCAATTTCACAACACACACTCAAACCTTGATGTTCTAAAACCACCCTTCTATGCTAAGATCAATTACGTAAGTTCTACCCGCTCGGATTCGATTCTGTCAAGCCGTACATTCTCCTTATCGTCTTGGTATCGATTAAAATCATTAATTTCATAATCAAATCCCCCATCCATTACCGGATTACCGTAGAAATCACCTGACTCATATTTCGTCCAAGTCTGGCCTAGGCTGAAAATTTCAAAGTTACTACTCAGAAGTTTTCTGGCCCAAATTCCTTCCCATTGAATTATCCATAACGACGGGTACATGTCTGTAGAAAGTGCGTGTGGCTAAAGGTTGGGTTGGGTGATTTTCATATTACATGTTTTCTTCTAAGTATTTACATAATATTATGTCGTGAATTCGGGCCGAGAATGATGCCTATCAGTACATGTTGTTTGTATTGATACTACTCTTGCTATGTCACTTGGCATAGTCTGGTTCCAGGATCAACGATGTTTATTAGGCGAAGACGAAGATGATCTCCGACAACTTCTACCTTTCTTTTTTTATGATGAGAGTTGTGTCTTATTATTTTGAACCTTATAATCTCTTAGAAGCTCTTACACATGTTTAGACTAGTTCCTTAAGGCAATGTATTTCTTGACAAAAGTACTATATTTTAACTAAGTTTGAGTATTTCTGTATTTAACAGGGTATTTAGCTATATTTTGTTCACTTACGTATTCATGTTCCAATTTTGGGGTAAGAATTTTCTTGTCTAGATGTTAGAGTAGATACCTGCATGGCCTGGTGGATTAAGTCGTGGCATAACAAGACCAAGAATAGGAACACATAAATTCTTGGACGAGAAACTCAAAATTCAAAAATTATTACTCTTTTCCTATGTCTCCACATAGCATAAGAGAACCTAATTATTAGCAAGTGTCAAAATTCGCTCATATCCCACCGAACTAGATTTTCTTTACAAAATAATTGAACCCGTTTCGCTTTGTCTTACACTTTTCTTGCCCCATTGCAATCTCCACCACAAATATGCAATTATAGCATTCAATTCATATGCTCATGAATTGCTCAAAAGTTTTGCAGTTAAACATTTACATAAATAAAAGTCATCCTCTATAACAATATTTTACAATAAAAAATCATGTTTAATTACCTTCTGATACACCATAACCCATAACTCAAACTTCTTTGAACCTATCCGAAACATCATAATCCAAACTTTTTTGAAAATTTTCTTTTTTGTCAATATGGAAAATATATTCTTAAATTTGCATAATCTAATTTAATTGTCCTTTTTTGCACCTTCAAATTTTAGAGGGTCATTCGCATAAATGCCCCTATTTTGGGATGGTATTTTATTTTTGTCCCTCAAATTGGTGGTCTTCAATTTTTATCCTTGACGTTAGTTATATTTTCATATCATAATATAACTCAAGTTATGCCTTACAAGGCATTACAAGTTATCCTGCTTATTCCTACAACACTTATGTCGTTAGAGACATAAGTTCAATTAATAACCCACAAGAGAAAAGTTCTCTAAACTTATGTCGAGTAAATTAAATAATACACGACTTAATTCCTACATAACATATGATAGACAACACAAAATTTCTCTAAGCTAAGTCTTGCGAAATTATATCATAGATAAGAAAATTTTGGTCAACATATTTTCATTGAATGAGTAGCAGAGATAAAAATTAAATATTAAAAACCACCCAAATATAGTAACAACTTGTGTTAGAATTAGACTCCCAAAATCATGAGAATAAGAATCTATATATTCCAACTAACTTGAAAAATAATTTGAATGTAGAATTGTTTTTTCATGAAAAACAAAATGATGTCCAAATTCGTTATCAGTCGCAAAGCATGGTACATTTATAATTGGATTCAAAATAAAAACAACTAATTAGTGATACTAACAAGAATGTGATACTAAAATTGAATTTTGTGGGTTTAAAATCATTGTTTTCTTTGCTCGAATCATGTAAATATGCATATAACAATGCTCATGTAAATCCAAACAAGTCAAGATCTGACTACATAAGAAACATATGTATGCTTATTAAAATATTAAAGTAAATTCACACTCAAATAAATCAATTGTAGATACTGGCTATTCCGATCAAATCAAAAAAGATTTTGTTGGTCAAACTGATTCAGCATGTCTTCTATGGAAGACAACTTGTAGACATCTTTACTTAAACTTCTTATATCTTCAAGAATTTCTGATGTGGTGGTTGAAATTGCCAGTTCGCCTAATCTCTTAGATTGTTTTGTGTTTCGACGATTGGCAGAAGGAACGTTTTCCTCCAAACGTCGATAATTTTCTATGTATCCATAGTTATCTCCAAAATTCAACATCACTTGTTGAGCAGCCGCTGCATTTTTGAAATTATTAGCTGTCACTGGCTCATTCTTTGATGGAACCACATCAACAAAACTACTTTTTTGTGAATCAATTCGAAGAGGATCGGTCTTAAAAGGGGAATAGATTTTTTGTAGAACAACAAGTAACATGTCTTTTTATCCCTAACAACTTCTAAAGGTGCCTCCATGATAATTTTTTGTATTGAACTAGATCTATTTTGTGCGTCTATATGTACTACTATGATTTGTGTTAGCACAAAAACCTTAATATATTTATTTCCATTTTTAAGTCCAAACTCCAAGATTTTCAAGTCTTGATTCCACTTACTTAGGTAAGTCTAAAGCATGTTAATCATTATTTGTCCATATATATATACATATTCGATTTGAATCATAATGTTCCTTTTTAGATATACACTCCTAGTAGGAATTTCTCTCATTAAATGATTATTTCCTCAACATTATTACCCAACATTACTGTAATTTTAAAATAGAATTAATACAAAATTTTAGAATTTCAATCAGATATAAGCACAATTTTTTTTTCCCTATGTTATAAGTTGGAGTTTAGCAACTTCCCGTCGACATGTCAACTTATGGTCAGAGACTTTCTTTTGAGGGTATTTTGGTCCATTTTTTAGCTTACTTTTGTGCATCACTTGTTTGTTGTTTGTACTTGAGTACTTTTTCCTAAATCACAATTATCAATAAAATTAATTGTTCCTCTTAAATGTCAAGATTATCTTTTGAAAAATGGGCCCAAAAGGTTAATTTTGTAAATCTATTAAAAATGATGTAGTGCTATTGGTCAAAGAAATACTCCCTCCGTTTAAAAAGGAATGACCTCCTTTCCTTTTTAGTCAGTTTAAAAAATAATGACCTCTTTCTTTTTTTTTGGTAACATTTTAATTTCAACTTTCTACGTGGAATGTTTAAGGCCACAAGATTAAAGGGCAATTTTGTACATTTGACATAACTTTAATTTAGGACCACAAGATTCAAAAATCTTCTTTATTTTCTTAAACTCCGTTTCAAATCAAACTAGACCTTTCTTTTTGAAATGGAGGGAATAATTAATTGTAGTTACTGTGAAATATTTTGATCTCTTGTTCCTTTGCTTATATGATTACATGGGACCCATTGAATTTTTTGATTTCAATTTCACCTATCAATGTTTTATTTCTATGCGATAGATAAATGGTAAATTAGAATTGCTCTCTCTCATGCTTTGGACACATGTTAGTCTAACGTGCACTGGAAGTGAGAACCATGGCGAGAGGGCGAGCAAGAACCACAAACGCAGGGACGAGGGAAAGGGGGAGCACGAGATAGACCCAAAAGAGAATCCATCGCTAGTTCCGGTGGTTTGGTTGTGAAGGGACAACAAGAGATAGAGAAGGGTACCCCAATCTCAACAGTAGAGAAGGCCGAGCAAGTTACAAGTGGGGCTACTAGCTCAGGAGTAGTAAAGAGACTGCATCTTACTCCTACCCAAAGTAATATGACACCTTGTGAAGATCCTCGAACATAAAAGCTGGTTGATACCAATGGAACAGTAGACCAAAGTAAAACAACGATTAGAGTCGATTTAGCAGCAGGGTTAGCAGTTCAAAAGGGTAAAGAGAAAATGCAGTCAGATACTCTGATTTGGGAAAATCTATTTCGAAATAATAGATATGCAGAATCTGGTATGTCACTTTCTTATATTCCGCCACAAATTCTAGAGGGACACATGGTTGCTCAGCTGGAAAAGAAAGAAGTGGAACTAGAAATCCAGAAGTGGAAATGTGCTATGATAGCATATTTCCTTGGGGATATCCTTGGGATATTCTTGGGTATAATGCAATGTGTAGATATATTGCAACAAATTGGAAAAACGTAGCTACCCTTAAGGTTTTCTTTCATGATGAAGGTTATTACATCATCAAATTCCAGTCCTGTCACACCCCGAGCCTACACCCTGGGCGGGACTAGCACTCGAGAACCATTGCTGGCCCCAAACGAACCCTTGGCCTGACTTACTTACTCAGCGGAAGACTTTAAGCATAAGAAAATATAACTCATGCATAACTTAAGAAAAAGGATTCATATGCTAAATAACTCAACTGTCTCAAACTGAACTCATAATGATTTAAAAATAAACATTTAACTTAGCCAAAATGGCAACTCAAATCATAACATAAGCCAATAACAAAATGATGATGAATGAACTAACATCTGACGGACTATCTATGAAGCCTCTAAAACAACTGAGATGGATGTCGGGACAGGCCCACGACATCCTAATGAACTAAAATGATTAAGTAATGAAAATGGGGATCCTCCAGAAGCAAGAAGGCTCACCAACAACTCTGAAGCTCAACTGGATCAACGATGTGCTGGATGCTGATCTTGGTTACCTGCGTCTGCATCATAAGACGATGTAGGCCAAATGGCATCAGTACATTGAATGTACGAGTATACGAGTTGGAATGCTAAACACAACTCAAGCTTGAAAAGAATCTGAAAGGAACTGAAGAACTTACCTGGCTCAACTCAACTCAACATAATTGAACTCATTTCAATATAAAACAGTTTAAAAACAAGTGCAATATAAAGAAAAACTATTTAAAACAAGATGTCAACTCTGTGTGTATGGAAAGATACATATAACTCTGAGATGTATGTAAAAATACAAATAAAATGATGTATATAAAAATAAAAAATATTGCTGTGGGAGTTTCTCTAACCGACAACCATCACTTAAGAGCTATAGTGATGATACAACACTTTATCTCACGCTGCCAAGGACCATCCTATACCTTGCCGGGGGTATAAGACCTAACTCACTAGGTGGATCCACTAGTCTATGCTAAAAAGCTTTAAAGGATTCATCTAAAATGTGTGACCCTTTTCTACCCATGATGGCTATATGGTTTATGGGGACTGTGGGTTCTCTGAATGCTCCCCCATATCGGTGCTCAATACTACTCCTAAAATATGATACTAGCTCTTTATGTTTAAAAACATATTTCTTTCTGTGATTTGAGATAATTGTTCAAAAACTTAGCTCAAAGGCTATCTTTGAAATCAAAGTTTCCCCTCTTGCTTAATTATGAAAACATTTACTTTTTTCTGAAAACTAACTCAAAGGCTCTTTGGAAATCCAGGTTTCCTTTCTTGTTTAAATGTGAAAACGAGGTTAAACGAGCATCCCACACCCAAAAGGTGCCCCACATAGGTTTCCCCCGAAACCCCCCAGTAACTAAGGTAAACAACGTAGAAAAAGCACCTATTTCTGTATCGGTTCCGGAAGAGCGAAGAAAAAGGGGATGTTTTGTTAATAGGAAGAAAAAAGTGTTTATAGCCGTAACGATATAAACAAGAATACTCACCTCTATGGGAATACATAGTCCCCATATACTTTTGAAGAAATGAACTTCAACTTTACTCTTTACTGAACTCAAAACTTAAGTCTTAAAACAAAGTTAAAACGTTTGCGAAAAGACTTTTGGAAAACTTTATGAACTTCTCTTAACTTGACTCTTGACTGCTCTTGACTTGACTTTTAACTTTCCTTGAATTGAATTTATAGATTCAAGTATCGTGATTTGTGATAGGAAGGATATCATGATATGTAGGAATGAATTTAGATAGCTAAACATGAGAAAATGCGTCACCTCTAAATTTCGACCGACGAAACTTATTCTTCGTTTTCCAGCTCTAAACCCTTTAAACTCCATGGGTTCTTTCCCCAAACACTTGGAATCAATTATATGTTCAAAGTACATCAGATTCTACCCAAAATCAAGCCTAAAATCATGAATTCGGATCAAACAACTCCTCAGCAGTTTCAACGAATCAAGAATTAAATGGAACTTCAATAAACCCATCAAGAACTCAATTTCTAAGCTTTCAAGAACTTAAATTCGCTGAAATAAAACATGATTGGTGCGTGGGTGAACTAACCCAACGCTATGTGATCTCACATACCTTGTAGGGATCACCCCCGACGAAATTCACGAGCTGAACTCAACGAACTTGACGATTCCTTGCTTCTCCTTCTCTTTTCCCCTCTTCTTTCCTCTTCTCTAAAACCCTAACTCTTTTCTAAAAGCGTAAAACTGACCAAGTTCAGTTTAGACCCTTAATTAATTCACTAAAACGAATTTAATTAATTAGCTAAGGAAAAGACTAAAATACCCTTCAAAAATTTGGATTGGGCATTTCTTTATTTGAATATCCCAACTTCCAATGGACGTATCTCATTCATACGAACTCGAATTCGCACAAACTTGGCGGCGTTGGAACAAAAGTGAGTACTATAGTCAGAATTCCCAGAGTTCAGAGCTAAACCTGCATATTCTCAAGGCAGTATGGCACAAAGGGGTAGTAAGCCTCCTGCATGCGCTAAGTGTGGCAGAAACCACTTAGGTATTTGTCGTGTGGGCTCTACTGGTTGTTTCAAGTGTGGTAAGAACGGTCATTTTATGAGGGAGTGTCCTGAGGACATGCAAGGTAATGGTAATAGGGGTAATATGGGTAATAGGGCCTAGCTTTCTTCAGTTGGTCCACCAGACTATAGTACTCACTTTTGTTCCAAACGCAGGGACGAGGGAAAGGGGGAGCATGAGATAGACCCAAAAGAGAATCCATCGCTAGTTCTGGTGGTTTGGTTATGAAAGGACACCAAGAGATGGAGAAGGGTACCCCAATCTCAACAGTAAAGAAGGCCGAGCAAGTTACAAGTGGGGCTACTAGCTCAGGAGTAGTAAAGAGACTACATCTTACTCCTACCCAAAGTAATATGACACCTCGTGAAGATCCTCGAACAGAAAAGCTGGTTGATACCAATGGAACAGTAGACCAAATTAAAACAACAATTAGAGTCGATTTAGCAGCAGGGTTAGCAGTTCCAAATGGTAAAGAGAAGATGCAGCCAGATCCTCTGATTTGGGCAAATCTATTTCGAAATAATAGATCTGCAGAATTTGGTATGTCACTTTCTTATATTCCGCCACAAATTCTAGAGGGACACATGGTTGCTCAGCTGGAAAAGAAAGAAGTGGAACCAGAAATCCAGAAGTGGAAATGTGCTATGATAGCATATTTCCTTGGGGATATCCTTGGGATAGTCTTGGGTATAATGCAATATGTAGATACATTGCAACAAATTGGAAAAACGTAGCTACCTTTGAGGTTTTCTTTCATGATAAAGGTTATTACATCATCAAATTCCAGTCCTGTCACGCCCCGAGCCTACACCCTGGGCGGGACTAGCACTCGAGAACCATTGTTGCCCCCAAGCGAACCCTTGGCCTGGCTTACTTACTCAACAAAAGACTTTAAGCATAAGAAAATATAACTAATGTATAACTTAAGAAAAAGGATTCATATGCTAAATAACCCAACTGTCTCAAACTGAACTCATAATGTTTTAAAAATAAACATTTAACTTAGCCAAAATGGCAACTCAAAATGAACATAAGCCAATAACAAAATGATGACGAATGAACTAACATCTGACTGACTATCTATGAAACCTCTAAAACAACTGAGATGGATGTCAGGACAAACCCACGACATCCTAATGAACTAAAATGATAAAGTAATAAAAAAGGGGATCCTCCGGAAGCAATGAGGCTCACCAACAATTCTGAAGCTCAACTGGATCAACGATGCGCTGGATGTTGATCCTGGTTACCTGCGTCTGCATCATAAGACGATGCAGGCCAACTGACATCAGTACATTAAATGTATGAGTATGCGAGTTGGAATGCTAAACACAACTCAAGCTTGAAAAGAATCTGAAAGGAACTGAAGAACTTACTTGGCTCAACTCAACTCAACATAAATGAACTCATTTCAATATAAAGTAGTTTAAAAACAAGTGCAATATAAAGAAAAACTGTTTAAAACATGATGTCAACTCTGTGTGTATGCAAAGATACATATAACTCTGAGATGTATGTAAAAATACAAATAAACTGATGTATATAAAAATACAAAATACTGCTGTGGGAGTTTCTATAACCGACAACCATCACTTAAGAGCTATAGTGATGATACAACACTTTACCTCACGCTGCCAAGGACCATCCTATACTTTGCCGGGGGTATAGGACCTAACTCACTAAGTGGATCCACTAGTCTATGCTAAAAAGCATTAAAGGATTCATCTAAAATGTATGACCTTTTTCTACCCATGATGGCTACATAGTTTATGGGGACTGTGGGTTCTCTGAACGCTCCCCCATATCGGTGCTCAATACTACTCCCAAAATATAATACTAGCTCTTTATGTTTAAAAACATATTTCTTTCTGTGATTTGAGATAATTGCTCAAAAAATTAGCTCAAAGGCTATCTTGGAAATCACAGTTTCCCCTCTTGCTTAATTATGAAAACATTTACTCTTTTCTGAAAACTAACTCAAAG
Organism: Solanum acaule; assembly: GCA_036250505.1. Lineage (NCBI taxonomy): Eukaryota > Viridiplantae > Streptophyta > Magnoliopsida > Solanales > Solanaceae > Solanum > Solanum acaule. The sequence continues at coordinate 33,260 of JAJOOR010002748.1, read as the reverse complement.
GCTCTTTGGAAATCAAGGTTTCCTTTCTTGTTTAAATGTGAAAACATTTTAACCTCTCTGGGAATACATAGTCCCCATATACTTTTGAAGAAATGAACTTCAACTTTACTCTTTACTGAACTCAAAACTTAAGTCTTAAAACAAAGTTAAAACATTTGCAAAAAGACTTTTGGAAAACTTTATGAACTTCTCTTAACTTGACTCTTAACTTTCCTTGAATTGAATTTATGGATTCAAGGATCATGATTTGTGATAGGAAAGATCTCATGATGTTTAGGAATGAATTTAGATAGCTAAACATGAGAAAATACCAAAAATCAATATCTGAGGATGGGTCCGCGACGCGGAGAACATTTAAATTTTGGTTTCGAAAATAACTTTTCAGGCAGAATGGTCTGTGACCGCTCCGCGACGCGAAACGAATTTTCCCAAAACTGGGGAATAGCTCCGCGACGCAGAGGCACCTCCAAATTTCGACCGATGAAACTTCTTCTTCGTTTTCCAACTCTGAACCCTCTAAACTCCATGGGTTCTTTCCCCAAACACTTAGAATCGATTATATGTTCAAAGTAAATCAGATTCTACCCAAAATCAAACCTAAAATCATGGATTCGGATTAAACAACTCCTCAACAATTTCAACGAATAAAAAATTTAATGGAACTTCAACAAACCCATCAAGAACTCAATTTCTAAGCTTTGAAGAACTTAAATTCGCTGAAATTAAAATGATTGGCGCGTGGGTGAACTAACCCAATGCTATGTGATCTCACATACCTTGTAGGGATCACCCCCGACGAAGTCCACAAGCTGAACTCGACGAACTTGACGATTTCCTTGCTTCTCCTTCTCTTTTCTCATCTTCTTTCCTCTTCTCTAAAATCCTAACTCTTTTCCGAAAGCGTAAAACTGACCAAGTTCAGTTTAGACCCTTAATTAATTCACTAAAACAAATTTAATTAATTGGATAAGGAAAAGACTGAAATAGCCTTCAACAATCCGGATTGGGCATTTCCTTATTTGAACAACCCAACTTCCAATGGGCGTATCTCACTCATACGAACTTGGATTCGCGCAAACTTGGCGGCGTTGGAAATATCATTCCAAGAGCTTTCTAACCATACCCGGAAGTACACCTAAATAATCCTGAGCTAGGATTTATGTCGGTTTGAAGTTGACCAAAAACTCACTATTTCCTAACTTAAGTAAATTTCCAGATTTTTCCTTCTTTCCAAAAATGACTATTTCCAATTATTCACTTCTTCCTATTTATTTCAAATTGCAACATGTTACAAGTCTTCACATGCTACTATATGACTTGGTTATGTTGGAATATTAGAGGGATCAATAAAAGATAGCAAAAGGAGCTGAAAAACTGGACTATCAGGAAGAAGTTGAAACTTGTTTAAATTTAAGGTACTTTTACTTTTTCTTACATTTAAATTTTACTCATAGTTCAACTTGCAAGAAATTCACTATGGTTTGTATTGTTTTCTCTGGTGATTAATAAAATCATGTTAGTTACCAAAAAAAAGATTTATATATATATATATATATATATATATATATATAAATAAAAGAAGAGAGAGTTTCAACATAATTGCTGAATTGTTAAATATTTTCCAAATAAGGGTATTGTGGTCATTGAAGTCTATTAATGAGCTGATATGTATAGGGTACGTGTCTTACTACTACTACTACTACTTAATAGACACGTAGCAGCGCTAAAAATTTCTAGATATTTCTTCTCTGTAAAACTTATGACAAAAAGAATAGGCAAGTTACAATCGTCTTTTCCCTCTTTTTGTGTTTGTGGTGTTGTTGTCGATAGTGTTTTGCTATTCTTAATCGAAATCTAAATATTCTGTGTATTTCACTTGTTCAGTAATCACAGTGGATAGTGGTTGGAGAGCTTTGCGATTTCTTCGATTGTATGAACACGAAACACCTCTTCCATTTCTGGTAACAAATTCTTACCTAATACCTGAAATATTTAGATTGAAAATTGATTATCTGTCTGTTCAGATTTACTTCTCTATGGTTGATGTTAGAGTTTGAAGGTGGATCTCATAATTACACATTATTATATGTCTGAAATGACTCGTTACGAATTGCTCAAAAATATTAAACGTACTTTTACTTTTTCTTACATTTAAATTTATTCATTTATGGTAGAGATTAGGGGTGTTCATGGTTTGGATAAAAACCGATCCAAACCGAAAAATCAAATCAAACCGATTAAGTGAACCGATTTAATTTGGTTTTTGGTTTGGTTTGGTTTTAGATTGTTAAGAACCGATAGTATTTGGTTTGGTTATGGTTTTGTTCGAAAAAAATCGAAGAAATAACCGAACCGAACCAACAAGTTATATACATAAATTTTATTATTATACATACATAATATATTATATTCATAAACAATTTTAAAGATTTTATATATGTTTCATCAAAATTTATTTATAATTTACTTATGAAAGAAAAAATGTCCAAGGTGAGAACATTTTTCTTATTGGTTTCATGTATATGAGTGTCTCTAGAAATTCTTTGTGGGACTGAAAATGTCATTGTCTCTTCCTTCTATGCCAAAATAGTGAATTTTGAAGTTTTATTCAGTAAATTCAATGATCGAAAGTTTTGTAATGCCAGTCATTCTAACTATTTTTTCGTTTGAATGGATTGTTGTCACTTTTTTCACGTTTTGAATGAATTGTTTCTTTTATTTTTATGTATGGTTAATAACCGAATACCGAACCAAACCAAACGAAAACCGAAAACAACCAAACCGATAAATGTATATTATATTTGGTTTGGTTTGGTTTTAATAATTTTAAAACCGATTAAGTTGATTTGGTTTTGGTTTTGACTAATAACTGACCCAAACCAACCTGTGAACACCCCTAGTAGAGATGGTGAAATCTAACCTTTAATCAATCTTCTTTAGCAGGGTGGGTCGCTTGAGTGTCAAAACAAATTCTTTCATGCCTCCGTTTTTTTCTTTTTATCGTTGAGTGAATCTGCGAAAGTTTTTGGTGTTGTCTATCGCTATGAAAGAAAGTGACTTTGATAATAGAAGTTACATTTATAATATACATAGTCCATAATGAATATATACTTTTACATATTTAACTAACGATTGCAATTATTTTGACTAAACGGTTTTTTTTTTATGGGGAATGAGGTAGTGGATGTCTCTATTACAAAGTTGTCTATAAGGTAGTCCCACTCAACTAAATAGTTTATTTAGATTTCTTCATACATTGTCATCTGTCCCAATTTTTGGCGTACGTAGAGGAAAAATATTTACTATTAATTTCATGCGTGAAATGAAAAAGAAATGTTTGATTTACAAAATTCTTAGCACTAAATGAGAACATGAAAAGAGGAGACAAATTAAACAGATCAGCTTTGTGGAAATTATCGGTCTAAATTTTGAATTTTTTTAATGTGTATGTTATTGCCTCTAATTATACATATTAATCTCGATAAGTTATTATACTTTATGCATGTTGCAATTGATATTAATACGTTTAATTAAAAGATAATACATAATTAATTTATCTACGTAATAAACGATTATGAACCGGCATAGAAACTTTTCTAAACGTTATTAACTAGAAGAGGGAGAGCCAAGGTTTTCACATATAGCCATTCAAAAATAGCCTAATTACTCTCCATAGCTATAGTTTGATAATTTCAATTCGTAGCTACATGTTATAGGGAGGAGAGAGGCGAGCGAGAGAGGGCAAAGAGTGGGAGAGAGGTGAATTGTATATGTATATCAATTAGATAATTGTATATTATATATATGTATTCGTATATATGGAAAACGAGATTGGGAGAGGGAGGAGAGAGGGCAGAGAGTGGGAGAGGTGAATTGTATATGTATATCGGTTAGATAATTGTATATTATACATATGCATTTGTATATATGGCAAGCGAGATTGGGAGAGGGAGGAGAGAGGCGAGCGAGAGAGGGCAGAGAGTGGGAGGACAGGGAGAGAGGTAAATTGTATATGTATATCGGTTAGATAATTGTATATTATACATATGTATTTGTATATTCTGGCGAATTATACATATACAACGTAGCTAATTATTCAAACTCAAAGTCAGCCCACGTAATTAATGTATAATGTTAGTCGCGAGTGGTAATTATAGCAAACTATAGCTATAATGAGTAATTAAGTAATATAAGTTTGCTTAACCGCGTAATTTTTTTCATTAATTTATCCTCTCTAATGGGAGCGATCCACTAGAAATTTGAAATTAAAAGTTTAAAGGAGGCTTATGATCTAGCATAAAAGTATAATTATATATATATATATATATATTTAAAATGAATAAACAAGGGGATACATTTTTTATGGTACTTTTAATTATACGATGATACATTTTTTTCTACCAACAAAATTGACGGTGTAATATTAACATTAGAAACCAAACATCATTTATAAATCAAAAAAATTGAGAAATAAAATATTCAAAATATTACTTAGTTGATAGTTGAGAAATAAAACAACCAAACGTATTACTTAGTTATTAGCTATAAAATATGGAATTTTGGATAATCAAGCAAAAGGTTCAAACTTAAAGCATCATGAGTATCTATACTGCTTACTCTTTTGATTCATGTAACTTTTGTTTGCTTTACTTACTAGATAAGAAATTCGTTTACCGCAAATATATTTTCACCAATTTACTCATAATTAAATAGTTCCTATTTAATATAATTTTTTGGCTATGTAAAATTTCAAGAGTAAATTTAGGAATAGCAAAAATAAAAATCATATAAGCGCTTTATAGCTACAATATTGCTATTTGCGCTCATAGTCAAATCGTTGTGGAGCATCTGATTTGTATAAATTGCGGTGATTTGCATAAATAGGACGCTAATTTGTCTGTGTCTATGAAAATTATTTTTGTATATGTATATATTCTCTGTGTTAAGCTAGAGTGGCGAGCGAGATTGAGAGAGAGAGGAGAGAGGCGAGCGAGAGAGGGCAGAGAGGCGAATTGTATATGTATATCGGTTAGATAATTATATATATGTAACTACTATGTATATGTATCAATGATTGTGTTTGTATGTTTGCATAAAATTTGAATTCGTATACAATTGAATCGAGTTAAAACATTTGTATTTGTATATATCAAATCTCTCTCGCTTTATACAAACACGAACACTAATTCGTCTAGATTCGATTGGTTCCTTCCCCAAACACTTAGATTCAAATATCCAACAAAAGTATACAATAATATACTAAAAAAGAACCTTAAATCTCATGAAAATAACTCAAGAACTCCTCAACAATCAATAACCCGATAGAACTTCAACAAAATCCATCAAGAACTCAATTGCTCTACTTTCAAGAAAGTAAATATGCTGAAATAAATCATGTTTAGTGCGTGGGTGAATGAAGCCAACGCTATGTGATCTCACATACCTCGTAAGGATTAACCCTCGGCGAAATCCACAAGCGAAACCTCAAGAACGATGATGAACTTTGGCTTTTCTCCTCTTTTCTCTTCTCTCAAAGCCCTAGCGTAATTTTGTAAAGCGTAAACTGAACCAAATCAGTTTAGACCCTAATGAATTCACTAAAAATGAATTAAACCAATTGGGTATGGAAAAGACCAAAATACCCCTTGAAAATCCGGTTTACTTTCCTTATCTAGACAACTCAACTTCAAATGGGCATATCTCTCTCAAACGACTTCAAAAATTAGCAAACTTGGTGGAGTTGGAAAGATAATTCAAAGTCCTTTGATTCTTATATCTTATAGAACACCTAACTCATCATGTACTAAGAGTTATGGTCTTTTGAAGTTGACCCAAAACTTATACTTAGCAAAACTTGCCAAACTTTCCAAATTTGATCTTTCCAAAAAATGGTTTTTTTTTAATTTCTAGTTTCTTTCTAAAGTGGGATGTTACAAATATCATCTCTATGTTTAACCTCATAATTTTTATTGCAATAAAACTTGGAGAAATTTAATGATTTCAACCTAACAAGGTAAGATTGATATTGAACAGTAAATTAACTTCAATTGCAAGAATAACATATAACGATACTTCCAATCGTTAAGAACGAACTATTTGTAAGAGAAATCGTGTGAGAAAATTTCTGGGTTGAAGAATTGAAAATTTCAGGTTATGCTAGACTCGGACAAAATCTTAGTAAGATGAGGTCTAGGGAAATTCAAGAAAATAATTGGGTGAAGTGATTAAATAGATTTTGTTTTCCTTTCCCTAAGACATTAAGGAGTCCGTAGGGCTTTTCAGAAGTAAATTCGGGTATATAAAACTCCTGATATCAAACATGGCGTGAAGGGGTTGGTGAGGAACGTCAAGATTTTACGAAATAGACTAATTTGAGAGTACTTTTAAGGTTCTATCCCGTGCAAGCCGCTATAGCGGGTGACATGTTGCTACGACAACCAAAATTTAATTCCCGTTATGGGCCCTATGGTCCACTATAAAGGGATTGGACCACTCTAGCGGGTTTAATCGTTGTAAATGCATAGCACTCCCCCAAAACCCTCTATAATCATTCAAGAACATTTTGGGGGAAAAGCAAGGGCGACTTCGTAAAGCTAAGTAATCCATTCTCTGATTCAGTACTTTGATTTATTGGCCTTAGAGGCAGTAAATGTGGTCCTAGATGAGGGATTGGGTTCATCCTAAGGTGGGGAAAATTTGAGTTTACTAGGATTTTGGGGTGTAAGACCTTGGCTTATTTATAAAAACATTTGTTCTTGATTTATTTACCATAATTCACTAGTGTAACCATAAGATTAGTAGGTCTAGGTGAATTAATGGTGGGAAAGTCCTAGATTGGATGGTAAAATCACGAGGTTGACCTGGAGTTTGGGATTAAGTTATAATCTGAGAATGTTAAGGCTAATTGAGATTTATTTTGTACTGGTGTTATTATTTTAGATCAAGAACAAGCCAAAATTTTACAAGAGTAAAAGTTCATGATTTTGTCTAGGGTTTAAAAAGTAGTTAGAACTTAAATATGTCTTTAATTCATATTATTCTTGTAGATTAACGGTAGATTTCATACCTAGGCCTTTGAACGCGGAGTTTGGATGGTTCAAGAGTGTTGATTATTTTGAAAGGGCGGAAATGTACTGTGTAAGCAAGTATTATCCTATGACTAGCTACGGCTAACTAGTTTATAATTGTAAACCTTTGAAAATTCTTATTGAGGTGAATTGACGGTACCATAAGGATTAAGTGTACTATACCTAATGCATGTTCAAGAAATAAAGGAATAAATGTGATTATGTGAATGATATTTTATTGTTAATCTCATGCAATGAATTTGTCTTAATTGCTTGTGGTTTACTAATGTGATTGTATTCATTGTAATTGTGTGATATCTGTGATTCATCGGTTCGATCAGACACCATGCCTAATATAAGATATCTCTTGATTAGATCATGCGCCACTCCTCGTACATATTATCAATTGACTCGAGTACATGTCTGCTATGAAATATCTATGGTTGTCGTAGACACCACATGTGGTATAAGTTCTATTATTGGTTGGCTAGGGTAGCATAAATTGTACATGTTGCTATTTGTTTGTTTGTTCCATGAGTGAACCAGATTATTTTATTGTGATGTATCTATCATGGTTATCCATAAGTGACCTAGTTGTTGTGTTTAATGCAATGATGGTTCATGTGTAGACCGATTTGGAATGTTAAATATTGTCGTAGATATCTTAAGGACCCTTGATTGGACTGGATTACTTCAAAGGTTAGTTGAAATTCGATGTGAATTATGGTGATCGTTTAGACATGTCTAATATGGTTTCTAGGTCAGGTTGGTGACATATAGTCTTGTGCATAGTTTATTCGTTGGGACATTGTGTGTGCGCGTGTGTTAAAGTGATTTGTAACCTTAGAGTAAGGTACATGTGGCGTTTGGCATACAAGGTAGGCTTGGAAAACCTTAGGATGACATAAAGGGTAGGTTTGGAAAAACCTAACAGTGAAAATAGGGTTGAATGTTTAATGGTAGATTTGGCAGCAAAATGAGGCAGAATGGTTGGAAATAAGGTCTATGGGTCATGATTACTAGACCTAGGATAGTAAGAGTATCATGACCAAAACCGCCGTGATTGACACCCACATTAACTCTCCGGTGGGAAAACTATTGCTACAACTCGACTAAACAATACTAACCAAAAGACATTTAGAGAAACCTGAGTTCCCATAAACTCAGTAAGTTACCAAACACAAACATAAACAATCGAAAATTCCTAGAACTTGAAAGTCATTGTACCAAAACTTCGAACTAAACTTTCTAAGATAAGGGAATGCAACCCCAAAACAACTAAACATAAAATGAGAGTCTGAAAGGGTCTAAGTACGAAGGTAATGGACTAAAATCCTAGATGAATCCATGATAGCCTGAAAGAACTGGCTCACCCTTAAACTCGACAAATCAGTGATCTCCTAGTTGAGGTCTCTCAACAGTCGTCTGAAGATGCCCTGTAGTCAACAAAGAAAGAGCAAGTGCAGTATCAGTACACAAATAACGTTATACTGATAAGATCACGCAACTATTCCTGTAAGTGAGACATACACAAGTAACTACAACATAGTAACCCACACATATACATAAAGAATAACAATTTACCAATTCATGCCCAATATATCAGTTTCACAATATAAATCTCAAATGCAACAGACAATGATGGTCCTTTCATGGAACCCACACTCAAATTGTTAGTCTGTAGGAATGTGACACCCGATCTAATAATATGTCAGAACGTAACAGTCGATCCAATATTGGTCGGAGCGTGACACCCGATCCAATTATGTGTCGGACCGTGACACCTGATCTAATCAACCATGATCACAAACATAGTCAACACCACAATGAATGATTTACACACTTGTATCATACAATCAAGTAGCATGTTCATTGCATGCTACAAAATCACAATTAGTCATTTCATCAGATTCATTTTATCTTTTCCTATTCACATTCATGAATGAATACAATGGAGCAATTAGAGGGCATATATAACACAGATGGGAAAACAAATCATCACCTACCTTGAAACCAAGCCTGAACACTCTTAAGGAACTTGAGATTTCCCTTTCCAAAGTCTCTCAGTTTGTTATTGGTATTAAACAAGTAAATTATGCAAAGAGTCAATAATAGAGGCCTAGTTTACTCGGATTATATCCAAATACTAACCCTTGGCAAGCCCCATGATCCTAACACCGAGCTAGGGCTTTTTCCACCATTAAATTCAAGCCAAAACCCTCCCCCAAGGATAAATAACAAGGATTTTAAGTTCTAAGAATAAATTTATGAATTAGATGTGAAATTTACTTACCTTTAGTGCGAGAATTAGTGAAAAAATGAAAGAAATAGCACTAGGTCGCGCCTTTGCTCTCCAAGAACGCAGTTTGCAGAAAAATAATGTTTTTGGGACTTTTTCCATTTTTACTCGCGACTGGCCCACCATAGTAGGAATAATCCCTCCATGGCGGGTTGCAGGGATACAAAGACTCAAAATTTGTATTGCAAGTCTCAATTTCACAACACACTCTCGAACCTTGAAGTTCTAAAACCATTATTTCATGCTAAGATAAATTACAGAAGTTCTACCCGCTCGGATTCGATTATGTCAAGCCGTACAAGCTCCTTATCATCTTGGCTATCCACTCAAATCATTAATTTCATAATCAAATCCCCCATCTATTACCGGATTACCATAGAAATCACCTAACTGAAATTTTGTCCAAGTCTGGCCGGAAATTTCAAAGTTACTACTCAGAAGTTTTCTGGCCCAAATTCCTTCCCATTGAACGACGGGAACATGTCTTTACAAAGAGCGTGTGGCTAAAGGTTGGGTGATTTTAATATTACATGTTTTCTTCCAAGTATTTACACGATATTATGTGGTGATTTCGAGTACAAAAATGGTGTCTATCGGTACGTATTGTTTGTATTGATACTATCCTTTCTATGTCATTTGGCACAGTTTGGTTGCAGGATCAACGATGTTTCTTAGGCGAAGACGAATATGATCTCCGACAGCTTCTACCTCTCTTTTATTTTGATGAGAGTTGTGTCTTATTATTTTAAACCTTATAATCTCTTAGAAGCTCTTTATAAATGTTTAGACTAGTTCCTTGAGGTAATGTATTTCTTGACAAAAGTACTATATTTTAACTAAGTTTGAGTATTTCTATATTTACAACAGGGTGTTTAGCTTTATTTTGTTCACTTACGAATTCATGTTCTAATTTTGGGGTAAGAATTTTCTTGTCTAGATGTTAGAGTAGATACCTGCATGGCCTGGTGGATTAAGTTGTGAACAAGACCAAGAACAGGAACACATCAATTCTTGGACAACAAATTAAAAATTCAAAAAGTAATACTCTTTTCCTATGTCTCCACATAGCATAAGATAACCTAATTATTAGCAAGTGTCAAAATTCGTTCATATCCCATCGAACTTGATTTACTTTACAAAATATTTGAACCCGTTTCGTTTTGTCTGACACTTTTCTTGCCCCATTGCAATCTCTACCACAAATATGCAATAATAACATTCAATTCATATGCTCATGAATTGCTCAAAAGTTTTGCAGTTAAACATTTACATAAAAATCATCCTCTATAACAATATTTTACAATCAAAAATCATGTTGAATTACCCTCTGATACACCATAATCCATAACTCAAATATTTTTGAACCTATCCGAAACATCATAATCCAAACTTTTTTGAAAATTTTCTTTTTTGTCAATATGGAAAATATATTCTTAAATTTGCATAATCTAATTTAATTGTCCTTTTTTATACCTTCAAATTTTAGAGGGTCATTTAATTAAATGCCCCTATTTCGGGATGGTATTTTATTTTTCTCCATCAAATTGGTGGTCTTCAATTTTTATCTTTGACATTAGTTATGTTTTCATATCATAATATAACACAAGTTATGTCTTACAAGGCATTACAAGTTATCCTGCTTATTCCTACAACACTTGTGTCGTTAGAGGCATAAGTTCAATTAATAACCCACAAGACAAAAGTTCTCTAAACTTATGTCGAGTAAATTAAATAATACACAACTTAATTCCTACATAACATATGATGGACAACACAAAATTTCTCTAAGCTAAGTCTTGCGAAATTATATCATAGATAAGAAAATTTTGGTCAACATATTTTCATTGAATGAGTTGCAGAGATAAAATTAAAGAATAAAAACCACCCAAATATAGTAACAACTTGTGTTAGAATTAGACACCCAAAATCTTGAGAATAAGAATCTATATATACCAACTAACTTGAAAAATAATCTGAATGTAGAATTATTTTATCATAAAAAAAAAATGATGTCCAAAATCGTTATCAGTCGCAAAGCATGGTACATTCAGAATCGGATTCAAAATAAAAACAACTAATTAGTGATTCTAACAAGAATGTGATACTAAAATTGAATTTTGTGGGATTAAAATCATTATTTTCTTTGCTCGAATCATGTAAATATGCAAATAACCATGCTCATGTAAATCCAAACAAGTTGAGATCTGACTATACAAGAAACATATGTATGCATATTAAAATGTTAAAGTAAATTCACACTAAAATCAATCAATTGTAGAACCTGGTTATTCTGATCAAATCAAAAAAGATTATGTTGGTCAAACTGATTCATCATGTCTTCCGTGGAAGACAACTTGTAAACATCTTTACTTAAACTTCTTATATCTTCAAGAATTTCTGGTGTGGCGGTTGAAATTGCCAGTTCGCCTAATCTCTTAGATCGTTCTGTGTTTCGACGATTGGCAGAAGGAACGTTTTCCTCCAAACGTCGATAGTTTTCTATGTATCCATAGTCATCTCCAAAATTCAACATCACTTGTTGAGAAACCGCCGCATTTTTGAAATTATTAGTTGTCACTGGCTCATTCTTTGATGGAACCACATCAACATAACTACTTTTTTGTGAATCAATTCGAAGAGGATTGGTCTTAAAAGGGGGAATAGATTTTTTGTAGAACAACACGTCACCTGTCTTTTTATCCCTAACAGCTTCTAAAGGCGCCTCCATGATAATTTTTTGTATTGAACTAGATCTATTTTGTGTCTATATATACTACTATAATTTGTGTTGGCACAAAAAATCTAATATATTTATTTCCATTTTTAAGTCCAAGCTCCAAGATTAATTGTTGGAATATAAAAATCTAGTCTTGATTCCACTTACTTAGGTAAGTCTAAAGCATGTTAATCATTATTTGTCCATATATATATATATATATTTCGATTTGAATCATAATGTTCTTTTTTAGATAAACACTCCTAGTAGGAATTTCTCTCATTAAATGATTATTTCCTCAACATTATTACCCAACATTACTGTAATTTTAAAATAGAATTAATACAAAATCTTAGAATTTCAATCAGATACAAGCACAATTTTTTCCCTTCTTATGTTATAAGTGGGAGTTTAACAACTCCCCGTCGACATGTCAACTTATGGTCAGAGACTTTCTTTTGAGGGTATTTTTGTAACGACCTGTTCCCGTCGTTATAGAAAATCCAACGGGGAAAATTTTTGGACCGGAAAACTTTTTTGTAGTAACATGGAATTTCCCAACCTAGTCCAGACTTCGACGAAATTGGAGTCATTAAAGTCTAGGGAAATCTGGTAACAATTGGGTGATCTACTTAAGAAATTGGTCACATGAGTAGATAGCTAAGACGTTAAAGACCCCGTTCGATTTTACGGAATTGAATTCGGGCGAGTAAAACTCCCAGAATTGATCTTAACTTGAATGGGTATTTTCTGACTGTCATGGGATGAAGGTGTGTTGTGAAATGGGAGTTTGGAATTCTTAAATCGACTCACTGGTTCCGTGCAAGCCGCTAAGGTGGGATTATTCCCGCCAGGGCAGGGCCGCTGTAGTGGGGTGAGTACAGCCATATCGGGACAGTCGTGATTTAAGTCAAAAACAAACCTCAAAGCTTCTTTATTCTACACTTTTCGACTTTGAGAGCTAGGAGACGACTCTAGGTGTTTTTTTGACGGTTTTTCACCATTCCTAAGGCTAAAGGTAAGATTTTAACTCCCCGAATCCTTTTTCGATCCGTAGATTGTAATCTAATCGGTAATTATTGATGGGGGAAGATTGATTTGGAATTTATGATGGGAAAAGCCCTAATCTGGGTATGGGGATCAAGGGTTTGATCTAGGGTTGATAGAATTGTTGGTAATTCGGGTAATTAGTTATTGATTATTGATTCTTGTATTATATTAATTATTTGTAGACCAAGAACAAGTGGAACGAATCCGAAAAGAGAAGAATCAAGTTTCTTAGGGGATTCAAGCTTGTTTCGAGGTAGGTGATGGTTGTGATTTCATGTTATGTGATGTATGTTCGTTCTTGCTTCATTATAATACGTGTATGTATGTGAATGTTGCATTATTGAGCACACTAGTTGAGATAGATGAATGATGAATATCATGAATTATGACTTGATTGTATGATTTGAGAATATACTTGTGAATGTGATTGTGGCTTGTTGAATGGATCGGATGTTGCGTTCCGACACACTAACTTGGGTCAGTTGCCACGTTTCGGCATAAACATTGGATCGGGTACCACGTTCTGGTATGCTAACAGTTTGGGTTTGGGTTCCATGAGAGGACCATTGACTTGACATAACTTGTATAATTGAGAATTGTGAAATGCTCTATTGTTCTTGAATGTTGTTGATATTGTATATATTCGGTATATACATGTTGTTATTATGATGTAATGACTTATGTATGTTGCACTTAGTGAGATAACCGTGTGATCCTACCAGTACACTGTAGTTGTGTACTGATACTGCACTTGCTCTTTCTTTGTTGAGTACAAAGCATCTTCAGGCGGCTATTAACAGACCTCGTTAGAAGATTAGTGATTGTTCGAATTCGAGGGTGAGTTGTTCTTTCGGGCTGCCATGAGTAATTAATTGTAGTTACTGTGAAATATTTTGATCTCTTGGCCCTTTGCTTATATGATTACATGGGACCCATTGAATTTTTCGATTTCAATTTTCACCTATCAATGTTTTATTTCTATGCGATAGAGAAATGGAAAATTAGAATTGCTCTCTCTCATGCTTTGGACGCATGTTAGCCTAACGTGCACTGGAAGTGAGAACCATGGCGAGAGGGCGAGCAACAACACAACAACCACAAGCGCAGGGACGACAGAAAGAGCGAGCACGAGATAGACCCAAAAGAGAACCCATCGCTACTTCTGGTGGCTTGGTTGTGAAGGGCCAACAAGAGATTGAGGAGGGTACCCCAATCTCAACAGTAGAGAAGGTGGAACAAGTTACAAGTGGGGCTACTAGCTCAGGAGTAGTAAAGAGACTGCATCTTACTCCTACCCAAAGTAATATGACACCTTGTGAAGATCCTCGAGCAGAAAAGCTGGTTGAGACCAATGGAACAAAGACCAAAGTAAAACAACGATTAGAGTCGGTTTAGCAGCAGTGTTAGCAGATCAAAAGGGTAAAGAGAAGATGCAGCCAGATCCTCTGATTTGGGCATATCTATTCCGAAATAATAGATCTGCAGAATTTGGTATGTCACTTTCTTATATTCCACCAAATTCTAGAGGGACACACGGTTGCTCAGCTGGAAAACAAAGAAGTGGAACCAGAAATCTAGAAGTGGAAATGTGCTATGATAGCATATTTCCTTGGGGATACTCTTGGGTATAATGCAATGTGTAGTTACATTGCAACAAATTGGAAAAACGTAGCTACCCCTGAGGTTTTCTTTCATGATGAAGGCTATTACATCATCAAATTCCAGTCCATTGAAGATATGAAGGAAATATACTACGCAGGACATTATTCTTATAATAATAGACTGATCATCTTAAAATAGTGGACACCAAAGTTTGATAATTCAGTGTTGAGTTCCCAACTGAAATACATATGTGGTTGCTATTCCTAAAGTTACCAATGGCCTACTGGGGATGTGGATCTCTAAGTAGAATTGCCAGTGTGGTAGGGAACCTCATCTATGCAGATGAATGTACCTCTAAGCAAACAAGAATATCATATGCTAGGATGCTTGTTGAGGTAAATTTAACTAAACCCCTACCAACGAAGATCACCATTATGGACCCAAATGGTGAACAATATGAGCAAGATGTTGAGTATGATTGGAGACCGGAATTCTGTGACCACTGTATGATGGTAGGGCATAAATGCATCTCACATAATGAGAAACAACAGGAAGCACCCCAGGGGAGAGCATAGATGAAACGGCGACAACAAAGAATGGTCACTCAAGAGTGAAAGGATAAAGGTCCAGTGAAGGAACATGTGGTTCTCACGGAGAGCAATAAAGCTAAGCAACAACCCCCTCCAACAAAGACATGGCAAGATCAAATGCAGGCAAATTGATGGGCAAATAGATAGTCTTCAATTGAGTAACTTCCCTGAACTTCTGGCAACAAATTATTATTCCCCTTTAAGCAGAGTGAGCAACAATTCACTTAACAGACCTCCTAAAGCAAGGTCTTCACATGCTACTATATGACTTGGTTATATTGGATTATTAGAGGGATCAATAAAAGATAGCAAAAGGAGTTGAAAAACTGGACTATCAGGAAGAAGTTGAAACTTGTTTAAATTTAAGGTACTTTTACTTTTTCTTACATTTAAATTTTACTCATAGTTCAACTTGCAAGAAATTCACTATGGTTTGTATTGTTTTCTCTGGTGATTAATAAAATCATGTTAGTTACCAAAAAAAAGATTTATTTATATATATAAAAGAAGAGAGAGTTTCAACATAATTGCTGAATTGTTAAATATTTTCCAAATAAGGGTATTGTGGTCATTGAAGTCTATTAATGAGCTGATATGTATAGGGTACTTGCTACTACTACTACTACTACTACTACTTAATAGACACGTAGCAGCGCTAAAATTCTCTAGATATTTCTTCTCTGTAAAACTTATGACAAAAAGAATAGGCAAGTTACAATCGTCTTTTCCCTCTTTCTGTGTTTGTGGTGTTGTTGTCGATAGTGTTTTGCTATTCTTAATCGAAATCTAAATATTCTGTGTATTTCACTTGTTCAGTAATCACAGTGGATAGTGGTTGGAGAGCTTTGCAATTTCTTCGATTGTATGAACACGAAACACCTCTTCCATTTCTGGTAACAAATTCTTACCTAATACCTGAAATATTTAGATTGAAAATTGATTATTTGTATGTTCAGATTTACTTCTGTATGGTTGATGTTAGGGTTTAAAGGTGGATCTCATAATTACACATTATTGTATGTCTGAAATGACTCGTTACGAATTGCTCAAAAAGATTAAGGTACTTTTACTTTCTTACATTTAAATTTATTCATTCATGATAGAGGTGGTGAAATCTAATCTTTGCATCGATCTTCTTTAGTAGGGCGGGGCACTTGAGTGTCAAAACCAATGATTTCATGACTCCATTTTTTCTTTTTATCGTTGAGTGAATCTGCGAAAGTTTTTGATGTTGTCTATCACTATGAAAGAAAGTGACTTTGATAATAGAAGTTACATTTATAATATACATAGTCTATACATAATGAATATATACTTTTACATATTTAACTAACGATTGCAATTATTTTGACTAAACGGTTTATTTTTATTGGGAATGAGGTAGTGGATGTCTCAATTACAAAGTTGCTGTCTATAATGTAGTCCCACTCAACTAAATAGTTTATTTAGATTTCCTCATACCTTGTCATCTGTCCCAATTATTGGCGTACGTAGAGGAAAAATATTTACTATTAATTTCATGTGTGAAATGAAAAAGAAATGTTTGATTTACAAAATTCTTAGCACCAAATGAGAACATGAAAAGAGAAGAGACAAATTAAACACGATGCTTTGTGGAAATTATCGGTCAAAATTTTGAATTTTTTTTAATGTGTATGTTATTGATATTAATATGTTTAATTAAAAGATAATATATAATTAATTTATATACGTAATAAACGATTATGATACGGCACATAAACTTTTCTAAATGTTATTAACTAGAAGAGAGAGAACTAGGTTTTTCAATTTATCCTCTCTAATGGAAGTGATCCACTAGAAATTTGAAATTAAAAGTTTAAAGGAGGCTTATGATATAGCACAAAAAGTATAATTATATATTTTTTTAAAAAATGAATAAACAAGGCGATACATTTTTTATGGTACTTTTAATTATATGATGATGCATTTTTTTCTACCAACAAAATTGACGGTGTAATATTAACATTAGAAACCAAACATCATTTATAAATCAAAAAAATTGAGAAATAAAATATTCAAAATATTACTTAGTTGATAGTTGAGAAATAAAACAATCAAACGTATTACTTAGTTATTAGCTATAAAATATGATGGAATTTTGGATAATCAAGCAAATGGTTTAAACTTAAAGCATCATGAGTATCTATACTGCTTACTTCTTTTGATTCATATAACTTTTTTTTGCTTTACTTACTAGATAAGAAATTCGTTTACCGCAAATATATTTTCACCAATTTACCCATAATTAAATAGTTCCTATTTAATATAATTTTTTGGTTATGTAAAATTTCAAGAGTAAATTTTAGGAATAGCAAAAATAAAATCATATTAGCGCTTTATAGGTACATTATTGTTATTTGCGCTCATAGTCAAATCATTGTGGAGCATCTGATTTGTATAAATCGGGGTGATTTGCATAAATCGGACGCTAATTCGTCTCTGTCTATGAAAATTATTTTTGTACATGTATATGTTCTTTGTGTTAAGCTAGAGTGGCGAGCGAGATTGGGAGAGAGAGGAGAGAGGCGAGCGAGAGAGGGCAGAGAGTGGAGAGAGGTGAATTGTATATGTATATCAGTTAGATAATTATATATATGTAACTACTATGTATATGTATCAATGATTGTGTTTGTATGTCTGCATAAAATTTGAATTCGTATACAACTGAATTGAGTTAAAACATTTGTATTTCTATATCAAATCTCTCTCTCGCTTTATGCAAACACAATATACATTTGTGTTTGTTTAAAGTGAGAGAGACTAGGCAGTGAGAGGAGAGAGGCGAGGGAGAGAATATGATTGAAAAAGAGGAAACTGGAAAGCGAGATTCCTAAGAGAGGGGGAGAGAGGCGAATGGCAAGAAAAGCGAAACATTTGTTGCGAATTGAAAGTAAATGAAACTGTAGCTATAACATTTATTTTGAATTAATAGTTTATTATAGTGCACAATTTTTCCAAATTTCAATTATCTGAATAAGAGTAATCTTCTTTTTTTAAAAACGATATATATATTTTTAATTATATAAAAAAAACAGAAAAAACTATATATAAAAATTAAAAAATACTATTAATATGAATCAGGGAAAATATTTAATCTTGGTTAAAAGCATCAAAAATCCTAAAAAGGAGTTAAACAAGCTACTATATGCAACTAATACCGGATCGTTTGGTAGTTAATTTGGAGGCGAGTTATGTAAATATTAAATTTTATATAAATAAATTACTTTTGGTAATTAGTTTGAAGGTATTAATACCATGTTTAATTTAAAATTTAGAAACACGCATAAGTTATAACTAATATATGTATAAATTATGAAAAATTGAGTATTATTTATACAAGGAAGAAGATGACCTAACTAAAATATGAATAACTAATACATTAATAATTAAATTTTATATAACAAACACATACATAAAATAGTAACTTATTTCATAAATTTTTTTTATTTTACTAATATTTGCATAATTCTAATCAACTACAAAATGACATTTTCCTCTCCTAATGTTTTATTTTAATAACGTAATACTTGTTATTAAAATCACCAATGGCTCGTCACAGAAAAAGTACAAAAACAACCAAACGATCATTAGAACTACGAAGACGATGAAGAAGCACAAAAAGATAATATTTCATCTCTTGTTATAATGGGGTGACACAGGGCTGAAGTTTTGGTTATGTGGATTTGAAATCGGAGAAGGATAGTTAGTGTATACTTCATATATAGTTGAGCTATATTCAATTTTCTGAGTGTATCATAATGTATAGTCAGTGTAAGGTTCATGTATATGTAAGTTATATTCAGTTTTTTTAGTGTATTATAATGTATAATTAGTGTATATCTCATATATATGTAAATTATTTTTAAGTTTTTTGAGTGTATCATAATGTATAGTCAATGTTTACTTTCTATGACATTACAATTTCTTATGTAAATAAAGAAATAATTATATTTATTGTAAACTAATTACTTTATTGTATATATTTGAAACTATTCCAAGTTAAAACTTTGATATGTTTTCCATTAGGCATAAGTTCTAACTTTCGACCATAGGGAAGACGTTTATAATATTCTAGGATAATGAGCTTGTTCAATTGACCACAAGTTCTACCTTATAGGCAAACATTAGACCTTAAGCCTAACGGACAACATAAATTGTCCGCAACCATTTTTTACAAGTTATGTAAGGTTATTTTGTTAAAAATTTTTATCACGGGTAAATAAAAAATTAAGATCTGACACTTTAGAAAATACTTGTAACTTTTTGTATGCGGATTTTGTGTCATCACCAACATACGTAAGTAGTGAAAATAACCTAGTTTGTATCTGGACAACTAGTCTACAAGAAGATTCAAACAACTATATTCTAAGTTGTATTGTTAAGTTGGGTGTGATCAATATTTAACTTTTTTGTAACTTTGAAGCGTTTATCTTGTTAAACAAAAGTAGCACTAAGAAAAATGTTGGAATACACCTCAAAATCTGATATGGACTAACATATTGGGGACTAAGCTTCCTTTTATTTAAGAACTCCATCACCCCCTTCATGGGTGAGATTTTCAAGTAAACCCAATCGTCAACATCAAATTCAAGTTTGATACAAATTTAACAGTAGTATCGCTTTCCTTCATTGAATAATTAAAAAAAAAAACTCACTTCTTTCTGTCCAAAATATGTTCTTTTTTGCCATGCCATTGTCGTGGAATAGAAGTCACAAAATGAGAGCAATTCTCATCTCACGAAATGAGTGACAGAAACTAATCCCTTACCACCTTTATATCATGTCATGGTCACTTAATATTTCTAAAATATAAATATTTTTTCATATAATTGAAGCTTTTCAAGTTATTTGTGCAATTTTCTATTGAATATCATCTTTATTTTTAACCTCATAGTTTTTATTGCAATAAAACTTGGAGAAATTTAATGATTTCAACTTAACAAGACTTGGTAATACTGATAAAAATCTTGATATTCAACACTATATTAACTTCCATTGCAAGAATAACATATAACGATCCTTCCATTCGTTAAGAACGAACTATTTGTAAAAGAAATCGTGTGAGAAAATTTCTGGGTTGAAGAATTGAAAATTTCGGTTATGCTAGACTCGGACGAAATCTTAGTAAGATGAGGTCTAGGGAAACTCGAGAAAATAATTGGGTGAAGTATTTAAGTAGAGTTTGTTTTCCTTTCCCTAAGATGTTAAGGAGTCCGTAGGACTTTTCAGAAGTAAATTCGGGTATATAGAACTCCTGATATCAAACTTGGCGTGAAGGGGTTGGTTAGGAACACTAAGATTTTGTGAAATAGACTAATTTGAGAGTATTTTCAAGGTTCTATCCCGTGCAAGCCGCTATAGCGGGTGACACGTTGCTACGACAACAAAAATTTAATTCCCGCTATGGGCCACTATGGTCCACTATAAAGGGATTGGACCACTATAGCGGGTTTAATCGTTGTAAATGCATAGCACTCCCCCAAAATCCTCTATAATCATTCAAGAACATTTTGGGGAAATTAAGCAAGGGCAACTTGGGGAGATTTTCAGATATTTTTCATCAAGAACCTTTGTTAAGCTAAGTAATCCATTCTTTGATTCAGTACTTTGATTTTTTGGCCTTAGAGGCAATAATTGTGGTCCTAGGGAATTCGAGTTTCTGAGGATTTTGGGGTGTAAGACCTTGACTTCTTTATAAAAACATTTGTTCTTGATTTATTGACCATAATTCACTAGTGTAACCATGAGATTAGTAGGTCTAGGTGAATTGATGGTGGGAAAGTCCTAGATTGGGTGGGAAAATCATGAGGTTGACCTGAAGTTTAGGATTAAGTTATAATCTGAGAATGTTTAGGCTAATTGAGATTTATTTTGTACTTGTGTTATTATTTTAGATCAAGAACTAGCTAAAATTTCACAAAAGGAATAAAAGTTCATGATTTGGTCTAGGGTTTTTTGAGTAGTTAGAACTTAAATATGTCTTTAATTCATATTATTCTTGTAGATTAACGGTAGATTTCATACCTAGGCCTTTGGATGCGGAGTCTGGATGATTCAAGAGTGTTGATTATTTCTAATAGGGCGAAAATGTACTGTGTAAGCAAGTATTATCCTATGACTAACTATGGCTGACTAGTTTATAATTGTAAGCCTTTGAAAAAAGTTCTTATTGGGGTGAATTGGCGGTACCATAGGGATTAAGTGTACTATACGTAATGTATGTTCAGGAAATAAAGGAATAAATCTGAATGATATTTTATTGTTAATCTCATGCAATGAATTTGTCTTAATTGCTTGTGGTTTACTAATGTGATTGTATTCATTGTAATTGTGATTGTAATTGTGTGATATCTATGATACATCGGTTCGATCAGACACCATGCCTAGTATAAGATATATCTTGATTAGATCATGCGCCACTCCTCGTACATATTATCAATTGACTCGAGTACATGTCTGCTATGAAATATCTATGGTTGTTGTAGACACCACATGTGGTATAGGTTCTATTATTGGTTGGCTAGGGTAGCATAAATTGTACATGTTGCTATTTGTTTGTTTGTTCCATGAGTGAACCAGATTATTTTATTGTGATGTATCTATCATGGTTATCCATAAGTGACCAAGTTGTTGTGTTTAATGCAAGGATGGTTCATGTGTAGACCGATTTGGAATGTTAAATATTGTCGTAGATATCTTAAGGACCCTTGAGTGGACCGAATTACTTAATAGTTGAGTTGAAATCAAATGTGAATTATGGTGATCGTCTAGACATGTCTAATATGGTTTCTTGGTCAGGTTGGCGACCGACAGTCTTGTGCATAATTTATTTGTTGGGACTATGTATGTGTGTGTTAAAGTGATTTGTATCCTTAGAATAAGGTACGTGTGGCGTTTGGCATACAAGGTAGGCTTGGAAAACCTTAGGATTACATAACGGGTAGGTTTGGAAAAACCTTACAGTGAAAATAGGGTTGAATGTTTAATGGTAGAATTGGCAGCAAAATGAGGTAGGATGGCTGGAAATAAGGTCTATGGGTCATGATTATTAGACCTAGGATAGTAAGAGTGTCACGAATTAAACCGCCGTGATTGACACCCACACTAACCCTCCGGTGGAAAAACTATTACTACAACCTAACTACAATACTAACCAAAAGACAGGCATTTAGAGAAAGTTGAGTTCCCATAAACTCAATAAGTTACCAAACACAAACATAAACAAGCAAAAATTCAACTCCTAGAACCTGAAAGTCATTGTGGCAAAACTTTGAACTAAACGTTCTAAGATAAGGGGATGCAACCCCAAAACAACTAAAAATAAAGTAAGAGTCTGAAAGGTCTAAGTCTGAAGGAAATGGACTAAGATCCTAGATGAATCCATGGTAGACTGAAAGAACTGGCTCACCCTTGAACTCGACAAACCAGTGATATCCTAGTTGAGGTCTCTCAACAGCCGCCTAAAGATGCCCTGTACTCAACAAAAAAAGAGCAAGTGCAATATCAGTATAAAAACAATGGTGTACTGATAGGATCACGCGGCTATTACAGTAAGTGAGACATACACAAGTAACTACAACATAGTAACCCACACATATACATAAAGAATAACAATTTACCAATTCATGCCCAATATATCAGTTTCACATTATCAATCTCAAATACAACAGTCAATGATGGTCTTTTCATAGAACCCACACTCAAACTGTTAGTGTGTCGAAATGTGACTCCCAATCCAATAATATGTCGGAACGTGACACCCGATCCAATATTGGTCGAAACATGACACCCGATCCAATTATCAATCGGACCGTGACACCCGATCTAATCAATCACAATCACAAACACAGTCAGCACCACAATGAATGATTTACACATTTGTATCATACAATCAAGTAATAGGTTCGTTGCGTGCTACATAATCACAATTAGTCATTTCATCAGATTCATTTTATTTTCTCCTATTCACATACATGAATTAATACAATGGAGCAGTTAGAGGGCATATATAACATATGCAGGAAATCAAACCATCACTTACCTCGAAACCAAGCCTGAACAGTCTTAAGAAACTTGAGCTTTCCCTTTCCGGAAGTCTCTCAGCATGTTTTGGTATTAAACAAGTAAATTATGCAAAGGATCAGTAATAGAGGCCTAGTTTACCCGGATTATATCCAAAATACTAACCCTTGGCCAACCCCATGATCCTAACACCCAACTAGGGCTTTTTCCACCATTAAATTCAAACCAAAACTCTCCCTCAAAGATAAATAACAAGGATTCTAAGTTCTAATAATCAATTTATGAATTAGGGGAATAATTGACTTACCTTTAGTGCGATAATTAATGAAAAAACAAAAGAAATAGCACTAGGTCGCCCTTTTGCTCTCCAAGAACGCAGTTTGCAGAAAAATAACATTTTTGGGACTTTTTCTGTTTTTACTCGCGACTGGCCCTCCATACCACCATGGCGAGTTGCATAGAGACTCGAAATTTGTATTGCAAGTCTCAATTTCACAACACACCCTCTAACCTTCTATAACCACCCTTTCATGCTATGATTAATTACAGAAGTTCTACCTGCTTAAATTCGATTCTGTCAAGCCGTACAGGCTCTTTATCGTCTTACCTATCTACTCAAATCATTAAATTCATAATCAAATCCCCAATCCATTACCGGATTACCGTAGAAATCACCTGAATCAGATTTCGTCTAAGTCTGGCCTAGGTTGGAAATTTCAAAGTTACTACTCAGAAGTTTTCTAGCACAAATTTCTTTCCATTGGCTTATCCATTACGATGAGAACATGTCCTTACAAAGAGTGTGTGGCTAAAGGTTAGGTTGAGTGATTTTCATATTACATGTTTTCTTCCAAGTATTTACATAATATTATGTGGTGAATTCGGGTCGAGAAATGATGCCTATCAGTACGTGTTGTTTGTATTGATACTACTCTTGTTATGTCACTTGGCATGGTCTGGTTACAGGATCAATGGTGTTTCTTAGGCGAAGACGAAGATGATCTCCGACAACTTCTACCTCCCTTTTCTTATGATGAGAGTTGTGTCTTATTATTTTGAACCTTATAATCTCTTAGAAGCTCTTATACATGTTTAGATTAGTTCCTTGGGGCAATGTATTTCTTGACAAAAGTACTATATTTTAACTAAGTTTGAGTATTTCTATATTTACAACAGGGTGTTTAGCTATATTTTGTTCACTTATGTATTCATGTTCCAATTTTGGGGTAAGAATTTTCGTGTCTAGATGTTAGAGTAGATACCTACTTGACCTGGTGGATTAAGTCGTGACATAACAAGACCAAGAACAGAAACACATCAATTCTTGGACAACAAACTCAAAATTCAAAAATTAATACTCTTTTCTTATGTCTCCACATAGCATAAGAGAATGTAATTATTAGCAAGTGTCAAATTCGCTCCTATCCCACTGAACTTGATTTTCTTTACAAAATATTTGAACCCGTTTCACTTTGTCTTACACTTTTCCTGCCCCATTGCAATCTCTACCACAAATATGCAATTATAACATTCAATTCATATGCTCATGAATTGCTCAAAAGTTTTGCAGTTAAACATTTACATAAAATCCATCCTCTATAACAATATTTTACAATAAAAAATCAAGTTTAATTACCCTCTGATACACAATAACCCATAACTCAAACTTCTTTGAAACTATCTGAAACATCATAATCCAAACTTTTTTGTCAATATGGAAAATATATTCTTAAATTTGAATAATCTAATTTATTTTTCCTTTTTTGCACCTTCAAATTTTAAAGGGTCATTCGCATAAATGCCCCTATTTCGGGATGGTATTTTATTTTTGTTCCTCAAATTGGTGGTCTTCAATTTTTATCCTTGACATTAGGTTATGTTTTCATATCATAATATAACACAAGTTATGTCTTACAAGGCATTACAAGTTATTCTGCTTATTCCTACAACACTTATGTTGTTAGAGCCATAAGTTCAATTAATAACCCACAAGACAAAAGTTCTCTAAACATATGTCGAGTAAATTAAATAATACACAACTTAATTGCTACATAACATATGATGGACAACGCAAAATTTCTCTAAGCTAAGTCTTGCGAAATTATATCATAGATAAGAAAATTTTGGTCAACATATTTTCATTGAATGAGTAGCAGAGATAAAAAATTAAAGATTAAAAACCACTCAAATATAGTACCAACTTGTGTTAGAATTAGACTCCCAAAGTCTTGAGAATAAGAATCTATATATACCAACTAGCTTGAAAAATAATCTGAATGTAGAATTGTTTTTTCATAAAAAAGAAAATGTTGTCCAAATTTGTTATCAGTCGCAAAGCATGGTACATTCAGAACTGGAGTCAAAATAAAAACAACGAATTAGTGATACTAACAAGAATGTGATACTAAAATTGAATTTTGTGGGTTTAAAACCATTATTTTCTTTGCTCGAATTATGTAAATATGCATAACAATGCTCATGTAAATCCAAACAAGTTGAGATCTGACTATAAAAGAAACATATGTATGCATATTAAAATATTAAAGTAAATTTACACTAAAATCAATCAATTGTAGAACCTGGATATTCCGATCAAATCAGAAAAGATTTTCTTGGTCAATCTGATTGAGCATGTCTTCTGTGGAAGACAACTTGTAGACATCTTTACATAAACTTCTTATATCTTCAAGAATTTTTTGGTGTGGCAATTGAAATTGCCAGTTCGCCTAATCTCTTAGATCGTTCTGTGTTTTGACAATTGGCAGAAGGAACGTTTTCCTCCAAACGTCGATAATTTTCTATGTATCCATAGTTATCCCCAAAATGCAACATCACTTGTTGAGCAGCCACCGCATTTTTGAAATTATTAGTTGTCACTGGCTTATTCTTTGATGGAACCACATCAACAGAACTACTTTTTGTGAATCAATTCGAAGAGGATCGGTCTTAAAAGGGGGAAGAGATTTTTTGTAGAACAACACGTCACCTGTCTTTCTATCCCTAACAGCTTCTAAAGGCGCCTCCGTGATAATATTTGTATTGAACTAGATCTATTTTGTACGTCTATATATACTACTATAATTTGTGTTAGCACAAGAAACCTAATATTTTAATTTCCACTTTTAAGTCCAAGCTCCAAAATTAATTGTTGGAATATAAGAATCTAGTCTTGATTACACTTACTTAGGTAAGTCTAAAGCATGTTAATCATTATTTGTCCGTTTATATATATATAATCGATTTGAATCATAATGTTCTTGTTTAGATAAACACTCCTAGTAGGAATTTCTCTCATTAAATGATTATTTCCTCAACATTATTACCCAACATTATTGTAATTTTAAAATAGAATTAATACAAAATTATAGAATTTCAATCAGACACAAGCACAATTTTTTTTTCTTATGTTATAAGTGGGAGTTTAGCAAGTCCTCGTTGACATGTTAACTTATGGTCAGAGACTTTCTTTTGAGGGTGTTTTGGTCCATTTTTTAGCTTACTTGTCACGCCTCGAGGCTACACCCTTGACGTAAACATGAGACCTAGGATCACAAGTGACCCCAAGCTAACCCTGAAGGTGGCATATCATAAGCATACTAAAATAACTGAATAAAGATATACTATGTGGAAGCTTAAAACAATAATTAACTGAAAGATGGGGAATACCCAATACTGAGCTGATAAAGTACTATGAGTTTAGTGATACTAAATAATCACTCAAAAACTAAAGCTGAGTCTAATACTACGTTTGAAAAAGCCTCTATCGACTAGAATTGTTGGGATATGCCCCCACCTAACCCTAGAAAAACTGAAACTGAAATGAAAGACTGCATACAAAAAACATGTCTATTGTCCTTGAAGAATGAGAACTCACCACTGAAGCTGCTGAATTGTGGATTGGGAACCGATCTATGCGTGATCTGGATACTGAACACCTGAACCTACATAATGAAATGATGTAGCGCAGAGTATGCGTCAGTACTTGGAATGTACTGAGCATACATGATATAGATACTAAGCTGAACAAAATACATAAACTAGACAAAGCATACTAAGCAATGATATAATTTGAACTGAATGTAAATGCTGAAATTTACTGAAGACTGAGCTAAATGCAATGACCAAGTACTAGTCATGAAAATGACATACTGAGACTGAATGCTGAAGTATAACTGAAAACCTGGTCAAATGCGTTAGATTCTGATTGTGGGAGCTACTATTAACCGACATAAAACCACAACAGCTGAATGTGGAGTCCGATGTATACGCCCCATCAAAAGGACCCAATATACCTTGCCAAGGGTATAAAGGCATGACTGACGTGATCACTAAAGTTGATGCCCACAGAGGGGACTTATAAACCAACGGGGGCACGTAGTTCTGGGACTATGAGGGTACACTGAACCAAGTCCACTCGGTGCTAAGTCTACTCCCAACTGGAAATGTGTAAGACACAACATAACTGAAACTGGATAGCTCAATGTTCTGACATGCAAATATGAGAATGCAACATTTAGGAACTGACAATGTAACATTCAAAAACTGGAACATGTTTATCTGTTTAACTGACCAAGAAAGTGTAATTCATTAACTAAAAGAATCTACACAAGTAGGGTTTTGAGTTTCATGTAAGGAACTAAACAATGATTTCATGAAAACATGATAATTTGATTAAGAACACTATAACAGCTAAATCACAACAATTCTCCAAGGTTTTAGAAACCCTATGTCTAAACAAGATATAGAGAATCAAGAATCCGACTGAATTCTAGGGACCTAGTGGATGAAAGGAACCCACTAGTTAAATCCCACATACCTGGTGACGAAATTCACGGATAAATCTTTCGATTTTGGGGCTGGAATCGAAGGAAACCTATTGTGTGTTCTTGACGAAACTATCGCCCATTTTCTCATTTTTCGTTCTAAGCTTGGTGAATTCTTATGAATAAAAGATTTGGGTAATAACTGACTAGAAAATTAGGCTAAAACTGACCAAAACAACCTAGTTTAGGTGTAAAATGACTTAGTTTAAATGTCTAACACATAGTGGAAAAGACCAAAACGACATCACTTAAAATCTGACGAGGACCAACCACGGACGCAACGACGGACCGTCACTAGGACCATGGCTCGTCGACTGGGTCGTGGTCGTGGCCCTGCCCTGCCTCTAGGTCTGGTAAGAACCATCTACGGTCCACTTCACGGACCGTATAAAGGACCACAGACCATGAAGGTCGCCGTGGTTCTTTATGAGGGCTAGGGGTCTACTATTTCTTGGTGACGGACCCATCCACGGCCTGTCAAAGGGACCACGGCCCGTGGTGGGCTCTGTGGTATGAGGTGTCCTGCCTGGCCTCCACGAGTCCTCTCACGGCTCGTGTGGTGGTCCATGGCCCTTGAAGGGCTCCATGGTCCACCATTTTGGGCTGGGTGTGAACCACGGGCAGGTCGACAGATCGTGGTTCCTTTCACAGTCCATAAACCCTGCCTTGGTTCACCCATTTTCTGTTGTTTTCTGTTGCAAAGTTCAGGTCTGATTTATAAGGTGTTACAACACTTTTGTGCAATACTTGTTTGTTGTTTGTGCTGGAGTACTTTTTCTTAAATAACAATTATCAATAAAATTAATTGTTCCTCTTAAATGTCAAGATTATATTTTGAAATATGGGCCCAAAAGGTTAATTTTGTAAATCTATTAAATATGATGTAGCGCTATTGGTCAAAAAATTAGTTAATTGTAGTTACTGTGAAATATTTTGATCTCTTGGCAACTTAGCCCTTTGCTTATATAATTACATGGGACCATTGAATTTTTCCATTTCAATTTTCACCTATCAATGTTTTATTCCTATGCGATAGAGAAATGGTAAATTAGAATTGCTATATCTCATGCTTTGGATGCATGTTAGTCTAACGTACACTAGAAGTGACAACCATGGTGAGAGGGCGAGCAACAACACAGCAACCACAAGCGCAGGCACGAGGGAAAGGGAGAGCACGAGATAGACCCAAAAGAGAACCCATCGCTACTTCTAGTGGCTTGGTTGTGAAGGGCCAATAAGAGATGTAGGATGGTACCCCAATATCAACAGTAGAGAAGGTGGAACAAGTTACAAGTGGAGCTACTAGCTCAGGAGTAGTAAAGAGATTGCATCGTACTCCTACCCAAAGTAATATGACACCTCGTGAAGATCCTCGAGCAGAAAAGTTGGTTGAGACCAATGGAACAGTAGATCAAAGTAAAACAACAATTGGAGTCGGTTCAACAACAGGGTTAGTAGATCAAAAGGGTAAAGAGAAGATGCAGATCCTTCGATTTGTGCAAATCTATTCCAAAATAATAGATCTGCAGAATCTGGTATATCACTTTCTTATATTCCACCACAAATTCTAGAGGGACACATGGTTGCTCAGCTGGAAAAGAAAGAAGTGGAACCAGAAATCCAGAAGTGGAAATGTGTTATGATAGCATATTTCCTTGGGGATACTCTTAGGTATAATGCAATGTGTAGATACATTGCAACAAATTGTAAAAACGTAGCTACCCCTGAGGTTTTCTGTCACGACCCGAGCCTACACCCTGGACGTGGCCGGCACTCAAGAACCATTGTTGGTCCCAAGCGAACCCTCATCCTGGCTGACTACAAGCGGAAGACTAACTTAAGCATACAAAGTTTAAAAACTAAATAAAATTCATGA
This sequence comes from Solanum acaule, assembly GCA_036250505.1. Taxonomy (NCBI): domain Eukaryota; kingdom Viridiplantae; phylum Streptophyta; class Magnoliopsida; order Solanales; family Solanaceae; genus Solanum; species Solanum acaule. Next base: position 3,194 of record JAJOOR010002748.1, on the reverse strand, counting down.
AATATACAAATCTTTAACTCAAATGAAAAACTTTGAATAAAAATAAATTATTCAACTCGCCATAAAATATGCAACTCAAGTCTTTAATACATTTAATAAGATAAATGAACAAACTTCTGAAACTCTATTATCTATCTATGAAGCCTCTATTGACAAAGATGGATGTCGGGACAAGACCTACGACATCCTAACAAATGATATAACTGAAAAGTAAATGAAATCCTCTGGAAGCAAGGAGGCTCACCATAGCTAACTCGAACTCCATGTGGTATCAACGGAGCTCCTATTGATGATCCCGAATACCTGAATCTGCATCATGAAAGGATGCAGGCCAAATGGCTCAGTATATGGAATTACGAGCATGTAAGGGGAATTCTAAAGCATAACATAAACTTGAAACTTGATAAAAAGGGAAACATACTTACCTCTTCTCAAACTTACTCAAATCAAGGAATACTCAAGGATACTCAAAATTACTCAAACTTACTCAACTCAAAAGTACTCAAGGATAATATACTCAACTCAGTAATAAGGTTCTCAACTCAGTGAAACTCAACAATAAGGTACTCGACACAATGAAGCACAAATCAACTCAATATACTCAACTCAAGATACTCAACTCGAAGGACTCAACTCATGATACTCAAGGATAAAACAATAGTAAAAGATGCAATATATATGGAAAGTTGTAAAACTGTAGATAGCAACTCAATGTATTGAAAAATACAATAATACTCAATACGTATATAAAAATACAATATAACTCTGTGGGAGTTTCTCTAACCGATAACCACCACTATGAGCCTAAGTGATGATACAACGTCTTACCCACACTGCCATAACTGTCCTATACTTTGCCGTCATATAAAATGCCTTAACTAAGTGGATCCACTAGTCTATGCTAAAAAAGCACTAAGAAATCATCTAAAAAGTATGATCCTTTCTACCCATGATGGTTACATGGTTTATGGAGACTTGAGTTATTATGAATTCGCGTCCCCATATCGGTGCTCAATACTACTCCCAAAATATACTCAGCTTATATGTTTAAAAAAACATAACTCTTCCTCTGGTTTGAGATAATTGCTCAAACTACCCTCTTAAAAGAGGTAAATGCTCTTGAAAACTCTTTCAAAAAACATATCAAAATCATATTTTAATATGATCATTGATGACTCGGGAAGTCATACTGCATAAACATTGATGGTATATCTAGATACCATACTACTTAAACATTGATGACATACTCGATTGTCATACTAATCATGTTTTAGAAAATCTTTCTCAAAGCTCATCTTTTTTCCTTAAAAGAGATAGTACTCAAATTTCTCAAAACTCTTTTGGAAATCTCTATTTCCTCTCATCTTAAATGTAAAAACATTTACTCTTGGGAATACTTAGTTCCCATATATCATTTTAAAGAAAATAAACTCAACTCTACTTTTACTCAACTCAGTGCTCAAGACTTTAAAACAAGTTTTAAAATAATTTGTAAAAAGACTTCTTAAAATAAGGTTCATGCTGAATTATGGACGTGAACGACTCAATTCAAGGTTTTCAATAACCATACATAGAACTCAATACTCGGAACTCAACAACTCAGAACTCAAGAACTTCAATGATACTACTCAAGACTTAGAACTTGAAGATACTACTCCTTTCAAAGGTACTCAACTAATGGATTTCATACAGAAGTTATGGGCATGAACGACTCGACTCAAGGGTCAAAATATCAATAAGGAACGTATGTATACGACTCTTCTCATTCTAATACTTACTTACTCAAAACTTAACTCAAATCGATGATAGATATCAAAGGTTTCACAATTGAACTCAAAGGCTTCCTTGAACTCTACTCTTAACTCTCTCTTGAATATGAATTATGAATTCAAGAGTTATGGTTCATGATATGAAGGATCCCGTGATGAGAAAATAGACTCATGAATACATTCTCCTCACTCTCATACTCACTTGCTCGATTCTTGAAACAAGTTACTAGAAGTGGTCGAAGACTCCTCAAAGGACTCAAAGGGACTTTCTCAAAAATGTTTGAGAGAACTCTCAAGACTTAACTCTCAACTCTACCTTGAATTTGATTTATGAATTCAAGGTTGTGATTTGTGATAGGAAATATATCGTGATATTTAGGAGTGTTTTTAGATAGTTAAACATGAGAAACAGTTGAAAAACACTGTCTGGGGAGCAAGTCCGCGATGCAGAGAAGAATTAAAATGTTTGGTCGAAATAATTTTTGAAATAGTGGAGTCCGTGACACGGAGAGAAAATTTTCACACTGAAGGAATATGTCCGCGACGCGGACCTGGTACCTGTTCCTTGTCTGATTTTTTCTTCCTCATTTTCTAACCCCAATTCGCCTAAATTCGATTTTTTTTCAATTTCTCTTTAGATTTAGATACCCAATACATGTACTCAAGAATCTAATCAACACAACTCTAAAATCGACTCGATTTCCCCAAGAACTCGTCAATCTCGTCTTAACTCAAGAATGAAAGCCAATTTCAAGAACACAACTCAAGAACATCAAACCTTCATCTTTCTAGAATGAATTTAACGCTGAAATTAACATGATTGGCATGTGGGTGAACAAACCCAACACTATGGAAGTTTACATACCTCTTAGGGATTAAACCCATGGCGAAAATCCGCAAAAAAATGCAAGACTCTCGACAAAAGCTTTGATCCTCTCCTCTTTTCTCCTCTTTTCTCTTCTTTTCTCTTCTTGAGCTCTCAACTAAAACCCTAGGTGTAAATTAGGATTATAAAACTGAACCTAATAGGATTAGACCCCTAAAACATTACTAAAAATGAATTAAATCTGTTAGGGTAAGGAAAAGACCAAAATACCCCTTCCTATTTTCGGGTAACTTTCCTTAACTGGACAATCTAACTTCAAAAGGGCATATCTCACTCATACGAACTCGAAACTTAGCAAACTCGGTGGAGTTGGAAAGATAATTCAATGACCTTTCATTATCTATCTTGTAGCCCACCTAAATCATCATGTGCTAAGAGTTATGATCGTTTTAAGTTGACCCAAAACTCATTACACTACTAAAAAACGACGGAAGAAAAAGCGACGGACAGCTTCTCTCCAAAAAAGCGACGGACTAAGAGATGCCGTCCGTCGCTTTTTAATTAAAATAATTACTTTTAAAATTATTTTACAAAAAGCG